>JAQJVL010009811.1:0-14716 GCA_035578905.1 Stictocephala bisonia | reverse complement strand
TCGCAAGTATGAAACTCAAAGATCGCAAGATTGAAACTCAAAGATCGCAAGATTGAAACTCAAAGATCGCAAGATTGAAACTCAAAGATCGCAAAATTGAAACTCAAAGATCGCAAGATTGAAACTCAAAAATGGCAAGATCGAAACTCAAAGATTGCAAGATTCAAACTCAAAGATAGCAAGATTGAAATTTAGAGATTGCAAGATTGAAACTCAAAGATCGCAAGATTGAAACTCAAAGATCGCAAGATTGAAACTCAAAGATAGCAAGATTGAACCACAAAGATCGCAAGTTTAAAACTCAAAGATCGCAAAATTGTAACTCAAAGATGGCAAGATTGAAACTCAAAGATCGCAAGACTGAAACTCAAAGATCGCAAGATTTAAAATCAAAGATTGCAAGATTGAAACTCAAAGATCGCAAGATTTAAACTCAAAGATAGCAAGATTGAAACTCAAAGATAGCAAATTTGAAACTCAAAAATCGCATAATTGAAACTCAAAAATCGCAAGATTGAAACTCAAAGATCACAAGATTGAAACTTAGAGATTGCAAGATTTAAACTCAAAGATCGCAAGATTGAAACTCTAAGATCGCAAGATTGAAACTCAAAGATAGCAAGATTGAACCACAAAGATCGCAAGTTTAAAACTCAAAGATCGCAAAATTGAAACTCAAAGATGGCAAGATTGAAACTCAAAGATCGCAAGACTGAAACTCAAAGATTGCAATATTTAAACTCATAGATGGCAAGATTGAAATTCAAAGATCGCAAGTTTGAAACTCAAAGATCGCAAGAATAAAACTCAAAGATAGCAAGATTTAAACTCAATTCGCAAGATTAAAACTCAAAGATGGGAAGATTAAAACTCAAAGATCGCAAGATTGAAACTCAAAGATCGCAAGAATTAAACTCTAAGATCGCAAGTATGAAACTCAAAGATCGCAAGATTGAAACTCAAAGATCGAACGATTGAAACTTAAAGATCGCAAAATTTAAACTCTAAGATCGCAAGATTGAAACTCAAAGATAGCAAGATTGAACCACAAAGATCGCAAGTTTAAAACTCAAAGATCGCAAAATTGAAACTCAAAGATCGATCCATTGGTTTGACAAGGTTCTAACTGACATTTTTGTCGAAATCAAGGTTTTACAATATTTGGATACCTTTAAATGAGATCTTTATAGTAAACTGACTTTGGATGCGATCTGTTGGCAAATATAGGAACTAGGAAGAATGACAAGGTTGCAACTAACATTAACAGAATGTTTTTTTGTTTTGAAAAGGTTCTAACTGCTGAAAATCAGCTGTTTCATTGTTATTCTGGCAGCTGTGCATTCTGTGTCCACTGTTGTTTATGAATCCAAATCCTGAATAGAGTGTTGAGGTTATGGTTGTTCTTTTCACTGTATTTACAGTTGTTGACTTTTATTTTATTTGTTTCAAATAAGGTTTTGTTAGTTAGTTTTACATAATGGATGAAGAGAAAAGTGATTGTGAAGAAAGTTTATCAGACCTCTTTAGTTCTCCTAGTAGTGATGAATTTGTACCACCAACATCGTCATCCTCAGAGGAGGAAAGATTTAGCGTGCTTACTTACAAAAGGTAACTTTATTTGTTAAACTGATTTTTTATTATTCTTATGTTACTGGTATTAGTCTAGTATATTTATTATAGCAGCTTATAGGCCTATAACTGGGTGACTTTATACACATAGCAAAAGGTTTAACTTCTCCAGATAGCCTAGACCAAACCTAGGCCTAAATAAAAATGAAAATGGAATAAAAAGCCTATGAATTATTCACATACCGATTCATTAGAAGTTTTTTCTTATACGACAATAATAAAGTTAGCTGGGGTAGCCATTTAAAACATACAACTCCAAAATAAGTTAAAACTTAAGCCTATTTCAAATTAAACTCACTTTCTTAACTAATGTACAATTTAATAAGCTTAATTTAACTGCAAATATCTAGTTGATCCTAAAAATAAGATTTTACTTTAGGACTTTATCAGATAATTTCATACGTACGGAGCTTTAACATTATTGAGGTTTCGGCCTGGAAGTTTGGACCTAACCTTAAAACTGTTTTTCAGGAAGAAAACGTGTGTTCAAAAAACTACTTGTAACAGAAGATTGCTTATCGGAGGACCTGATACACATGAAAATACTTATACTGACAACTTAGAAGGAATTGAGTTTATGGATCAACCTAGAAGAAGTTGCAGCCAAGAAAATTTAAACAGTCGTCCAAACATTGAAACAACATATGAGGAAGAAATTGAAAATATTCTTCCAGATTGTCAAGCAAATCACTTGTAAGTATTATTTAGTAATAAGGGAATGTAATTTAATTCAAATATAAAAAGTAAAAACAAACAAAATAAATATAATTTGGCTGGAAACTTTGGAATGGCTGTAGTACCTTAACCGTCACACTAACTATTGAACTGATTATTCTGATTGGTTGTAGTTCTATATGATCCTATCGATTGTTCCGACATGGCAATTATTATCCTCATATGCATTTAAGAAATTAGGGAATGTTAAATGCTGATCTAAAAATTTACTGTACTGTCCTCTACGTACAACAGATTGTTTGATTGTTGTACAAACTGATATTACACAAAACTAATATAACAGCTAGGCCTTAGGCCTAGGCCAATAAACCTAGTAAGAATTATACCTCATTAACCGTGCCATTATACCCAATTAACTATGCCTATGATATATTGAAATGAAAACTATCTACTGTTCAGTTATTACAGTAGCCTAATCTTTTGTTTTACTTTTAGGATTGTTGGAGATGAAAACACACCAAAGAAGAATGTCCGAAAGAGGGTGCGGAAGACATCAACATGGAAATCATCTGTAAGGAAAAGTGCCCATCAATCTGGGAAAACATACGTGAGCCGCAGAGGCAAAACGGTTGAGTGCAAAACAGTAAGAACTGTCAAAGATTGCCAGCGAAATTGTAAGTACAAATGCCAAAATAAAATAACAGAAGATGAACGTACATCTATTCATTTAGCATTTTATGATTTACCATCTGCAACAGAAAAAAGACACTTTATTCTTAGTACAACTGAACGTTGTATGACAGCCAGACCATTAAGAAAGGCTATAAACCTTGTGAACAATGAAAGTTTGGATAATCCAGAATCAAGTGATTCTGACAATAACATTGAGACTGAGCAAGTGACGTCAAGGAGAAAATACTCATTTAAATATTTTTTTAATGTTAAAGGTGAACACATCCAGGTTTGCAAAACTTTTTATTTGTCAACTTTGAGCATTTCTCAGAAACCAGTATATACATCTCATAGCACAAAAAACACAGTAACAAACACACCAACTCCAGACCTTAGAGGGAAAAGTATTGGAAGCAGACGTCAACCTGTAGGTGATGTTAACTCTGTCAGAGAGCATATTAAATCCTTCCACACGGTAGAATCGCACTACTGTAGGGCCAATACAAAAAGGCTGTATCTTGGAGGCCATCTAAGTGTATCAAAAATGTACAACCTATATAAAGAAAAGTGTATTGAGGATAATACCAACCCAGTTAAAAAGTCGTATTACTATAAAATATTTGCAACTGAATTTAACTTGGGGTTCCATGTACCAAAATCGGATAGGTGTGACACTTGTGAGAAATATAAAGTTGCAGGCCAGACAAACACATTAACTGATGAGCTAGAGGTGGATTATGAGAGGCACCAGGTTTTAAAGAATCATATGAGAAATGCACGCAAAATTGAAAAAGAAAAAAAAGATTTTCCAGTTTTACTGTTTGACCTACAAAATGTGATTTTGACGCCTAATGCAGATATAAGTTCTCTGTTTTACCTCAGAAAATTAAGTGTGTACAATCTAACTGCATACTACACTGTGTCGAAAAAGGTGTATTGCGCACTATGGTACGAAACGTTTGCCGGCCGTGCAGGTAATGACATAGCAAGTGCATTCAGAAAAATATTAGATTGTGTTGTAGAAGACAACGAGATTTCTGAACTTACTGTGTGGTCTGACTCTTGTGTTCCACAGAACAGGAACTCTATTATATCTAACGCTGTGTTAGATTTTCTTCGTGACAATCCCAATATAACGTCGGTTAAAATGAAGTACTCGTTACCTGGGCATTCTTGTGTCCAGGAGGTTGACAGTGCCCACAGCTGCATCGAAAGAGCCATGTCTAAAGTAGAGTTTTACTCACCGATCGGGTTGATCCGGATATTAAAGCAGATCAATCAACAAAACCCTTATCGTGTCATTCAACTTAAAGCAGAAGATTTCAAGGATTACACAACTACAGCAAAACTTCTGAACTATTCATTGATACCGTACACTAAAGTTGCGTACTTGGAATTTTCACAGGTTTTGCATGAGGTTTTCTTTAAAACTAGTCATGATACTTGTGAACCAATCAACAGAGCAAACATAAAATTCATCGAGGTATCTAAACCCAGAAAGGCATCAAACACTGTTAAGAAGAGGTCATCGGTTTCTACTTTAAGTGTGCTTCAGATCAAACCGAAAGTACAAAAATGTCCTGGAGCTATCCCTGAAGCAAAAAAGAAGGATTTAAAAGCGGCTTTTCCTTTCATGCCACTTCAAGACAGGCACTTCTACACAACGATTCTCCATCTGGAATAGAATGAACTGTTTTGTTTAGGCCTAACATATTTTAACAGTTTAAATATTTTTTACGTAAGCCTATTTTTAATATAACGTATAATTTCTATTACTTTCAGAAACAAGGCTGGTGT
Source organism: Stictocephala bisonia (assembly GCA_035578905.1). Classification (NCBI taxonomy): domain Eukaryota; kingdom Metazoa; phylum Arthropoda; class Insecta; order Hemiptera; family Membracidae; genus Stictocephala; species Stictocephala bisonia. The sequence goes on along the minus strand of JAQJVL010009811.1, from coordinate 9,943 downwards.
ACTCAAAAATGTAGGCTATGTCAGTACTGATAATTTTAACCATTCCTGTAAAGGCCTATTTTATTATAATATTAATTTTTGTCACGGTATAAACTTAGCAATAAACTTTGTCATTGCTGTTAGAACCTTGTTAGTTTTTTTATTTACCTTATTGCATGTCCTCTTGGTTTGAAAAGGTTGTATGTGCAGTTAGAACTTTGTCATCTTCATTTCTTCACAGATTGACTATGACAAGGTTCTAACTGCAAAATATGACTTTATATAATTATTGATTAATAAGTTATTTTTACCATACGGATTATGGAAGTTACTTGCTATAGGTTCATAAACTCAAGAAAAAAATTTCAGCCAAATTGACCAACAAATAAAAATGTTGCAAAAGATCAAAACTTTAAACTCAATTTTCACAAATGTAGGGCTGGGGCAGTTAGAACCATGTCAAACCAACGGAGCGAGATGGCAAGATTGAAACTCAAAGATCGCAAGATTGAAACTCTAAGATCGCAAGATTGAAACTCAAAGATCGCAAAATTTAAACTCAAAGATCGCAAGATTGAAACTCAAAAATGGCAAGATTGAAACTCAAAGATTGCAAGATTCAAACTCAAAGATAGCAGGATTGAATCTCAAAGATTGCAAGATTGAAACTTAAAGATTGCAAGATTGAAACTCAAAGATCGCAAGATTAAAACTCAAAGATCGAACGATTGAAACTTAAAGATCGCAAGATTAAAACTCAAAGATCGAACGATTGAAACTCATGGATCGCAAGATTGAAACTCAAAGATCGCAAGATTCAAACTCAAAGATCCCAAGATTGAAACTCATAGATCGCAAGAATGAAACCCAAAGATCGCAAGAATGAAACTAAAAGATCGCAAGATTGAAACTCAAAGAATGCAGGATTGAAACTCAAAGATCGCAAGATTGAAACTCAAAGATCGCAAGATTGAAACCAAAAGATCACAAGATTAAAACTCAAATATCGCAAGATTAAAACTCAAAGATTGCAAGATTGAAATTTAGAGATTGCAAGATTGAAACTCAAAGATCGCAAGATTGAAATTCAAAGATCGCAAGATTGAAACTCAAAGATAGCAAGATTGAACCACAAAGATCGCAAGTTTAAAACTCAAAGATCGCAAAATTGAAACTCAAAGATGGCAAGATTGAAACTCAAAGATCACAAGACTGAAACTCAAAGATCGCAAGATTTAAAATCAAAGATTGCAAGATTGAATCTCAAAGATCGCAAGATTTAAACTCAAAGATAGCAAGATTGAAACTCAAAGATAGCAAGTTTGAAACTCAAAGATCGCATGATTGAAACTCAAAAATCGCAAGATTGAAACTCAAAGATCACAAGATTGAAATTCAAAGATCGCAAGATTGAAACTCAAAGATCGAACGATTGAAACTTAAAGATCGCAAAATTTAAACTCTAAGATCGCAAGATTGAAACTCAAAGATAGCAAGATTTAACCACAAAGATCGCAAGTTTAAAACTCAAAGATCGCAAAATGGAAACTCAAAGATGGCAAGATTGAAACTCAAAGATCGCAAGACTGAAACTCAAAGATCGCAAGATTTAAACTCATAGATGGCAAGATTGAAATTCAAAGATCGCAAGATTGAAACACAAAGATCGCAAGAATAAAACTCAAAGATAGCAAGATTTAAACTCAATTCGCAAGATTAAAACTCAAAGATGGCAAGATTAAAACTCAAAGATCGCAAGATTGAAACTAAAAGATCGCAAGAATTAAACTCTAAGATCGCAAGTATGAAACTCAAAGATCGCAAGATTGAAACTCAAAGATCGCAAGATTGAAACTCAAAGATCGCAAGATTGAAACTCAAAGATCGCAAAATTGAAACTCAAAGATCGCAAGATTGAAACTCAAAAATGGCAAGATCGAAACTCAAAGATTGCAAGATTCAAACTCAAAGATAGCAAGATTGAAATTTAGAGATTGCAAGATTGAAACTCAAAGATCGCAAGATTGAAACTCAAAGATCGCAAGATTGAAACTCAAAGATAGCAAGATTGAACCACAAAGATCGCAAGTTTAAAACTCAAAGATCGCAAAATTGTAACTCAAAGATGGCAAGATTGAAACTCAAAGATCGCAAGACTGAAACTCAAAGATCGCAAGATTTAAAATCAAAGATTGCAAGATTGAAACTCAAAGATCGCAAGATTTAAACTCAAAGATAGCAAGATTGAAACTCAAAGATAGCAAATTTGAAACTCAAAAATCGCATAATTGAAACTCAAAAATCGCAAGATTGAAACTCAAAGATCACAAGATTGAAACTTAGAGATTGCAAGATTTAAACTCAAAGATCGCAAGATTGAAACTCTAAGATCGCAAGATTGAAACTCAAAGATAGCAAGATTGAACCACAAAGATCGCAAGTTTAAAACTCAAAGATCGCAAAATTGAAACTCAAAGATGGCAAGATTGAAACTCAAAGATCGCAAGACTGAAACTCAAAGATTGCAATATTTAAACTCATAGATGGCAAGATTGAAATTCAAAGATCGCAAGTTTGAAACTCAAAGATCGCAAGAATAAAACTCAAAGATAGCAAGATTTAAACTCAATTCGCAAGATTAAAACTCAAAGATGGGAAGATTAAAACTCAAAGATCGCAAGATTGAAACTCAAAGATCGCAAGAATTAAACTCTAAGATCGCAAGTATGAAACTCAAAGATCGCAAGATTGAAACTCAAAGATCGAACGATTGAAACTTAAAGATCGCAAAATTTAAACTCTAAGATCGCAAGATTGAAACTCAAAGATAGCAAGATTGAACCACAAAGATCGCAAGTTTAAAACTCAAAGATCGCAAAATTGAAACTCAAAGATGGCAAGATTGAAACTCTAAGATCGCAAGATTGAAACTCAAAGATAGCAAGATTTAACCACAAAGATCGCAAGTTTAAAACTCAAAGATCGCAAAATGGAAACTCAAAGATGGCAAGATTGAAACTCAAAGATCGCAAGACTGAAACTCAAAGATCGCAAGATTTAAACTCATAGATGGCAAGATTGAAATTCAAAGATCGCAAGATTGAAACACAAAGATCGCAAGAATAAAACTCAAAGATAGCAAGATTTAAACTCAATTCGCAAGATTAAAACTCAAAGATGGCAAGATTAAAACTCAAAGATCGCAAGATTGAAACTAAAAGATCGCAAGAATTAAACTCTAAGATCGCAAGTATGAAACTCAAAGATCGCAAGATTGAAACTCAAAGATCGCAAGATTGAAACTCAAAGATCGCAAGATTGAAACTCAAAGATCGCAAAATTGAAACTCAAAGATCGCAAGATTGAAACTCAAAAATGGCAAGATCGAAACTCAAAGATTGCAAGATTCAAACTCAAAGATAGCAAGATTGAATCTCAAAGATTGCAAGATTGAAACTTAAAGATTGCAAGATTGAAACTTAAAGATCGCAAGATTAAAACTCAAAGATCGAACGATTGAAACTTAAAGATCGCAAGATTAAAACTCAAAGATCGAACGATTGAAACTAAAGGATCGCAAGATTGAAACTCAAAGATCGCAAGATTGAAACTCAAAGATCGCAAGATTGAAACCCAAAGATCGCAAGATTGAAACTCAAAGATCGCAAGATTGAAACTCAAAGATCGCAAGATTGAAACCTAAAGATAGCAAGATTGAAACTCAAAGATCGCAAGATTGAAACTCAAAGATCGCAAGATTGAAACTCAAAGATTGCAAGATTGAAACTCAAAGATCACAAGATTGAAACTCAAAGATCGCAAGATTGAAACTCAAAAATCGCAAGATTGAAACTCGAAGATCGCAAGATTGAAATTCAAAGATAGCAAGTTTGAAACTAAAAGATCGCAAGATTAAAACTCTAAGATCGCAAGAATTAAACCCAAAGATCGCAAGATTGAAAATCAAAGATAGCAAGATTGAACCACAAAGATTGTAAGTTTAAAACTCAAAGATCGCAAAATTGAAACTCAGAGATGGCAAGATTAAAAATCAAAGATTGCAAGATTGAAACTCAAAGATCGCAAGATTTAAACTCAAAGATAGCAAGATTGAAACTCAAAGATAGCAAGTTTGAAACTCAAAGATCGCATGATTGAAACTCAAAAATCGCAAGATTGAAACTCAAAAATCACAAGATTGAAATTCAAAGATCGCAAGATTGAAACTCAAAGATGGGAAAAAAATTGGAAAATTTTCTAAGACCCGAAGATTGAAACTAAAAAGGGAAAAATTGAAAAAAGATTGAAAAAAACCAAAATTCCCCAAGTTTAAAACTCAAAGTTTGCAAAATTAAAATTTAAAGTTTGGAAAGATTAAAAACTAAAAAGATCGCAAGAAAAAAACCCTAAAAGTTTGAAATTAAAATTTAGATGGCAAGAAAAAAAATTAAAAGATCGAAGTTTGAAACTAAAAGGGATCGCAAAAATTAAAACTAAAAAGATGCAAGTTTAAAAACCCAAAAATTCCCCAAGATTAAAACTCAAAGGGGGGGGGGGGGGGGGGGGGGGGGGGGGAAAGAAAAAAACCCCAAAAATTCGAAAGTTTGAAAAAAAAAAGATCCAAAAATTAAAACCCCAAGTTTTGAAAGGTTTTAAAAACTCAAAGATCGCAAGATTGAAACTCAAGATCGAAAAAAATTAAAACCCAAAAGATCCAAAAAATTTAAAATCTAAAGATCGCAAGATTAAAATTTTAAAGTTTCCCAAGATTAAAACCCAAAGATCGCAAGTTTAAAACTCAAAGTTTGCAAATTTAAAAAAACTCAAAGGAAGGCAAAAATTTTGAAACTCAAAGATCGCAAAAAATTAAAACTAAAAGAAAACAAGTTTTAAAACCAAAAATTCGCAAGTTTAAAAACTCAAAGGGGGTCCCGCCAAATTTTGGGAAAACCCCTAAAAGATGGAAAAATTAAACTCAAAGATCGCAAGATAAAAACCCCAAAGATCGCAAGTTTTAAAAAAAAATAAGGTTTGGCAAAGTTTGGAAAATTTAAAAGGGACCCCGCTAAGTTGAAAAAAAACAAGTTCCCGCCAAGAAAAAAAACTCAAAGATAGCAAGATTTAAACTAAATTTTCGCAAGTTTAAAAACTCAAAGGGGAAAAGTTTAAAACTAAAAGGGTCGCAAGATTGAAACAAAAAGATCGAAAAAGAATTAAACTCTAAGATCGAAAAATTTATAAACTAAAAGATCGCAAGTTTAAAACCAAAGATGCAAAAATTAAAAACTCAAAAAATTCGCAAGATTGAAACTCAAAGATCGAAAAATTTGAAACTCAAAGATCGCAAGATTGAAAATTTAAAAAAAAAGGGCAAGATCGAAACTCAAAGTTTTGCAAGATTAAAAACTCAAAGATAGAAAGATTAAAATCTCAAAATTGAAAAATTAAAAACTTAAAGTTTTGCAAGATTGAAACTTAAAGAGCGGGGATTAAAACTCAAAGATCGAACGTTTGAAATTTAAAAGATGGGAAAGATTAAAACTCAAAAAACAAACGTTTTGAAACAAAAGGGAATCGCAAGTTTAAAACTAAAAGATCGCAAGTTTGAAACTCAAAGACCCCCAAGTTTGGGCCCCCCAAAAAGATCGCAAGTTTGGGAAACTAAAAAGATCGCAAGATTAAAAACCCCAAAAGATCGCAAGATTAAAACCTAAAGTTTGAAAGATTGAAATTTAAAAGATCGCAAAAATTAAAAACTCAAAGTTTCGCAAATTGAAACTCAAAAAATTGAAAGATTAAAACCCCAAAGATCCCAAGATTGAAACTAAAAAGATCGCAAAAATTAAAAATTAAAAAAATCGCAAGATTAAAAACTCAAAGATCGCAAGATTAAAAATTCAAAGATAGAAAGTTTGAAAAAAAGATCGCAAGTTAAAACTCAAGATCGCAAAAATTTAAAACCCCAAAATCGCAAATTGAAAATAAAAGATAGCAAAAATTGAACCACAAAGTTTGGGTAATTTTTAAAAACCAAAAGTCGCAAAATTAAAACTCAGAGAGGGGCAAGTTTGAAAAATCAAAGATCGAAAGACTGAAACTAAAAGTCGAAAAGATTAAAATCAAAGTTTAAAAAAAGTTTAAAACTCAAAAAATCGCAAGATTTAAACTAAAAAGATAGCAAGTTTGAAACTCAAAGATAGAAATTTTAAAAAACCCAAAGATCGCAAAAATTAAAACCCAAAAATCGCAAGATTAAAACTCAAAAAAAACCCCAAAGAGAAATTAAAAAAGATCGAAAAGTTAAACCCCCAAAGATCGAAGATTGAAATCAAAGATCGCAAGATTAAAACTAAAAGTTTCGCAAGATTAAAAACCAAAGTGCAAGTTTGAAACTCAAAGATCGAAGATTGAAATCAAGGGATCGCAAAAAAAAAGAATTTGAAACTAAAAGATCGAAAAATTTAAAAACCTCAAAGATCGCAAAAATTAAACCCAAAAATGGAAAGTTTGAAAACCAAAAAATTGCCAAAAGTTTTTTAAAATTAAAGTGCAAAATTAAAACCAAAAAAATTTGGAAAGATTGAAATTTAAAGATTGCAAATTTAAATTTAAAGATGAAAGATTAAACTAAAAATTTTGAAGATTGAAATTAAAAGTTTGCAAGATTTAAAAACTCAAAGATCGAAGTTTTAAAAACTAAAAGGATCGAAGATTGAAACAAAAAGATCCAAGATTAAAACTCAAAAAAACGAAAGATTGAAACTAAAGGGATCGAAAAATTAAAAACCAAAAAAGACCCCGCAAAATTAAACTAAAAGATCGCAAGATTAAAATCTCAAGAATGCCTGGAAAATTGAAACTAAAAATCGCAAGATTAAAACTCAAAAAATGAAAGGATTAAAACCCAAAAAAACCCAAAAATTTAAAAAACTCAAATTCGAAAATTTAAAAACTCAAAAATCGCAAAGATTAAAATTTTAGGATTGCAAGTTTAAAAACTCAAAGATCGCAAGATTTAAAATCAAAAAAATTGAAAGTTTGAAACTCAAAGATCTAAAGTTTTAAACTCAAAGATAGAAAGGGATTTAAACTAAAAGATAGCAAGTTTGAAACTCAAAAAATCGCATGATTAAAAACCAAAAAATCGAAAGTTTAAAACTCAAAGATAAAAAGATTAAAAATTAAAAGATCGAAAGGGTTGAAACTCAAAGTTTCGAACGATTAAAACTTAAAGATCGAAAAATTTTAAAACTCAAAGACGCAAGATTAAAAACTCAAAAATGGCAAGATTGAAACTCAAAGTTTTGCAAGATTCAAACTAAAATATAGAAAGATTTAATCTCAAAGATTGAAAGGGAATTAAAAACTTAAAGATTGAAAGATTAAAAACTAAAAGATCGCGATTAAAACTAAAAGATCGAACAAATTGAAACTTAATGATCGCAAGATTAAAACTCAAAGATCGAACGTTTAAAACTCAAGGATCCCCAAGATTGAAACCAAAGATCGCAAGATTAAAAAACTAAAAGACGCAAGTTTGAAACTCAAAGATCGCAAGAATAAAACCCCAAAAGATCGCAAGAATAAGAAACTAAAAGATCGAAAGATTGAAACTCAAAGAATGCAGGATTGAAACTAAAAAATGGGCAAGATTGAAACTCAAAAAACGCAAGATTGAACCCAAAAGTTCAAAAAGTTTAAAAAAACTCAAATTTTTCGAAAGGGTTTAAAAACTCAAAAAACCGCAAAAAATTGAAATTTGGTTTTGCAAGATTAAAACTCAAAGATCGCAAGATTAAAACTCAAAGATCGCAAATTGAAACTCAAAGATACAAGTTTTAAAACCACAAAGATCCCCAATTTTTTAAAACTAAAAGGGATCCCCAAAATTTGTAACTCAAAGAGGGCAAAAATTGAACTAAAAGATCGCAAGACGAAACCAAAGATCGAAAGTTTTTAAAATCAAAGATTGCAAAATTGAAACCAAAGATCGAAAAGTTTTTAAACTCAAAGATAGCAAGTTTGGAAACTCAAAGATAGAAAATTTAAAAATCAAAGTTCGCATGATTGAAACTCAAAAATCGCAAGTTAAACCCTAAAAAAGATCACAAGATTAAAATTTCCCAAGATCGCAAGATTAAAACTCAAAATCGAACGATTAAAATTTTAAAGATCGAAAAAATTTAAACTCAAATTCGCAAGAGGGGAAACTCAAAGTTAGCAAGATAAACCCCAAAAAACCCAATTTAAAAAACTCAAAAAAAATCGAAAAATTGAAACCCCAAAGAGGGGCAAGTTTGAAACTCAAAGAGAAAAGACGGGAAAACTCAAAAGTTTGGGCAAGTTTTTAAATTTATAGATGGCAAGATTGAAATTCAAAGATCGCAAGATTGAAACTAAAAGATCGCAAAAATAAAACAAAGATAGAAAATTTTTAAACTAAATTCGAAAGTTTAAAAAACTCAAAAAAGGCAAGTTTAAAAACTAAAAGATCCCCAAGATTGAAACTCAAAGATGGGCCCCAAAGAAATTAAACCCTCAAAGATCGCAAGTTTTGAAACTCAAAGATCGCAAGTTTGAAACTCAAAGATCGCAAAAATTGAAAAAACCTTCAAAAAGATCGCAAAAAAAAAAGAAGGGGTTAAACCCAAAGATCGCAAAAAATTGAAACTAAAAAAAATGCCAAAAAAATTGAAACCCCAAAAAAAAAAAGATTGAAAGGAAAAATTTGAACTTCCAAAGATCGCAAGATTGAAACTCAAAGATGAAAGATTGAAAAAAAACCCACAAAGATCGAAAGTTTAAAATCAAAGATCGCAAAATTAAAAAACTAAAAAGATGGCAAAAAGTAAAAACTCAAAGTTTGCAGGACTGAAACTCAAAGATCGAAAGATTTAAAATAAAAGATTGAAAGGGATTGAAACTCAAAGATCGAAAAGTTTTTAAATAAAAAGAAAGCAAGTTTGAAATCAAAGATCCCCAAGTTTAAAAACCAAAGATCGCAGGTTTGGGAAACTCAAAATCGAAAGATTGAAACTCAAAGATCAAAAAGATTAAAATTAAAAGACCCGCAAGTTTGGGAAACTTTAAGATCAAAACAAAATTGAAATTTAAAAGTTTCGAAAAATTTTAAAAACCTTAAAGATCGCAAGATTGAAACTAAAAAAAAGAAAAGTTTGGGAACCCACAAAAAAATCGCAATTTTAAAAAACTAAAAAGATCGAAAAATTTTAAAAACAAAAAAGAGGGAAAAGATTGAAACCCCAAAGATCGCAAACTGAAACTAAAAGGATCGAAATTTTTTAAAACTTTTAGATGGCAAGATTGAAATTCAAAGATCGCAAGTTTTAAAACTCAAAGATCGCAAGAAAAAAACTCAAAGATAGAAAAGTTTTAAAACTAAATTCGAAAGGGTTTAAAAACTAAAAGAGGGCAAGTTTAAAAACTCAAAGATCGAAAGATTGAAATAAAAGATCGCAAAAAATTAAATCAAAGATGGAAAGTATAAAACCCAAAAAAGATCGAAAGATTGAAACTCAAAGATCCCCAAGTTTGAAACTCAAAGATCGCAAGATTAAAAACCAAAAGATCGAAAAATTTAAAACCCCAAAAAAGATCGCAAATTGAAACTCAAAAATGGAAAGGGATTGAAACTTAAAGATTGCAAGATTCAAACTCAAAGATAGCAAGATTGAATCTCAAAGATTGCAAGATTGAAACTTAAAGATTGCAAGATTGAAACTCAAAGATCGCAAGATTAAAACTCAAATATCGAACGATTGAAACTTAAAGATCGTAAGATTAAAACTCAAAGATCGAACGATTGAAAGTCAAGGATCGCAAGATTGAAACTCAAAGATCGCAAGATTCAAACTCAAAGATCGCAAGATTGAAACTCAAAGATCGCAAGAATGAAACCCAAAGATCGCAAGAATGAAACTAAAAGATCGCAAGATTGAAACTC
>JAQJVL010009810.1:0-14725 GCA_035578905.1 Stictocephala bisonia | reverse complement strand
TATAACCTAATTTAAACTCTCACTCAGCAATTTGTAAGTAACAATAGAACTAAACATCGATTAACAAATTTGAGAATTGATAAGAAGTTTAACGAATTCTGGAATAAAGTAGAGAAACGAGGGACAGATATGGTTTTATTGTCCGCAACCCTTTCCCATATTCGTGCTCCTCCAAAACGATTTGAACAAAAAAATTTCCTTAAGGTTTTTAACCAGTAACGTTCTCCGGCCCAGAGACTTTGAGAAAGCAGTACTTTGAAGTTGTGGACACTTTAAAGTCAGAAATTGAATACTGATTTCAACATTCTTGAGTCAAGATATACAAAGATATTGAAACTGTTCTGATGGCAGCAGTAAAAGGGAAGACAGAAGAAGTAAGAAGCGAAGTGGATAATCTCTGTCACCATTTTTAATCTGATTTAGACCAAACAAAGCTCATCCATCATGCAAGATTTATCAAAATATCAGAAATTAAAATATGAATGGCTGAAAGAACTTTTCTTGCCTTCGTTTTCTGAAAACGTGGATCCTTTTGAAGATGACACAAAAGAGGTTGAACCATCTTGCCATCTCATCCGTTCATAAAGACATTGCAAAATATATGGATGACAAGGCCATTGCAAGTTTGTCAGTAAAGTGGAAAGTAAATCTTTAGTTTTCGGAAATAATTCTTGTAATATTTTTCTTAAATAGTAAAAACAGATACTTAGGCTTACTTTTATGCCTGGTATCAGCAATTGTACAACATTTTTAATTTCTTAACCGTTAGACTTTTTGTTAATACAGTACTTGTAATTTTTCCATCCTGCATATTATTAACTAACCCTATTCTGCCCCAATATTTGTTTACAACAGTACCACATTATATTAGTCAAATGCTTTCCAATTAGCTAAAGTATCAACGAAATCAAAACATACTGAAAAAGTGGATGACAAAACTGACTATTGTTTTGTAATAGGCCTATAAGAACTATATAATTTTGTTTATAGTATTTAAATTATTACCATAGAATATACTGCCCTTTTATGTTAAGTAAAAGTGCTAGGTTAGTGTAAAATGCAATTTCCGGGTGTGTTCGTTTTCAAAATGTTAATCCCTGGGGGGCAATCCCCCCCTTACTTTTATCCTGATTGACCTCCCTGCTGAAAACTCCTTCTGCTGCCACTGGTATGAAGTCATGTTCTGTCACAGTTTGCAAAGTGAAGTCTGTATTACACCTACAATCACTGTATCTCACAACTGGGTCCCTTACTGCACTAATATTTTTTGCTAGGTTTTTTCCTACAGCTGAAAAATAAGTTAAAATCATTGGCAGTTTTTTTTAACGATCTCCTCATTTAATATGGTTGTCCGGAAGGAATTTTTTGATTGAAAAAGAGTCCTTGTAATTTGATCTTCCAGTTAAATTGTTAATAAGTTCCCAAAATAATTTTGTATTTCTTTAGATTCATTTATTTTTATTCAATAATATTCTCGTTTTTAAAATTTCAAAGAGTTACTTAAGTATTGCTTAAGATTATTATATGGTATTTGTAGTTCCTGATTAAAAGGTTGATTTTTTTTTAAATTTGCTCATTTTATCTCTCTCAGGATGACGTTTAGCAAATTTATTGTAATCTGTGGCTGAGTTTTTTTCTTCCTAGTAGTTGGTTTATTTATTTTATTTTTAGCGGCTAACAGGGATTCAGAAATAATTTTAGAAAAATAGAGTTGAGTAGCAAAAAAAATCATCAACTTCCATAGCCACTTGTGATTAGTTGGGGGTAATAACACTATCAACTTACATATCCACTTATGGATGATTAAATTGGTGTGGCTCCTAGATTAGCTTGGATAGCAACCGTGATCTACCTCCTCAGCCACTCGTGATTGGTTTTGGTAGTAATCGTGATCTTTGATCAACTTTGGCAGCCGCCTGTGATCAGCTCATGTAGCTACCAAAACCCACCCATGATATATCTGGGTAACAACCGCAGTCAAATTGGGGAAGCCATCCATGATCAACTTGGATAGCAACTGTAATCAACTTTCATAACCAACTATGGATTACCTAATTTTTAATACCTATGATAAATATTTGTAGCTACTCATGGTCAGCTTGGGTAGCAACCATCATTACTTTCCATAGCCAGTCATGATCAGTTTGGGTAGTAATCATGATCAACTTGGGTAGCCGCCCGTGATGAGCTTAGATAGCCATCCATGATTATCTAGGCTAGCACTCGTCATTAACTTGGGTAGCCACCTGTGTTTTATCTCGTTAACAATCATGATCAACCTTGGGAGCCACCTGTGATCAACTTGGATAGCAACCATGATCAACTTAGGAAGACATCTATGATCAACTGGGGCAACCGTGATAATCTTGGGCAGCTAGTAAGAGGGGTTTGGGGGCATAGACCAATAAACACATCTAGTCAATAAATAAATGCCAGTATTAAAGAAATGTTATTAGATCTGATGTCTGTGAAGCAAATTCAAGCTCTTTTTATATTCATAGTGTTGAGCAGAAGGAATGTCAATAGTCATGAGCCAAATTATAACAACTTCTCCTCTACCCAATCTTCTTGCATAGTAGCATGCTGTTTTATAATTTGTTATATTTAATATATCTAATTTTTCTTTGGTAATTTTATGTTTAGTTAATGCAAGAATATACGGTTTAAATTAGTTAAGAAAAACCTAAAGAAGATCTATGCAAGACAGTAGACGTTTTACATTATGATGCAAAATTGAAGGGCCGTTGTTAAATGAACTACTGATAAAATTATATTTATTTTATGCTATGAGGTGAAGGATATTTTTGGAAGGATATAACTGGGAAATAGTCTGGTTGGGAATTTGTTTTAGGTATTGGGAGAGTTTCAAGGAGAGGAGAGGTTTACAGTGTAGGTGCTGTACAAGAACTGGTAAGTGAACATTTAGGAGTGGCACTACAATTAGGTTTTTAAGATACAATTATTTTGAGCAGTAAATTTTGCACTTGGACTACAGTCATTTGAAATAACAACTTCATTACAGACATCAATAGCGCCAGTGGTAGCTTCTGCACAGCGGTAGATACCAAGGTGTTGCACTGGGTATGATGTAGAAAGCTACATCTTGGTTCTTCATTCTAAGTGATTGTGATGTTATTTCTTCAGAATTAGAGATTTACTGTTATAATTTGCTGATGAATCCAGGATGAGTTAAGACTATTCCATAGTAATCTATCAGACTTAGACTTTTGACTGTGAGACGCTATTCTAATTTGGTCACCTGTTTTCTGTTGAAACTAAACAATTTTTTGAGCAGAATTCTCAGAACTCATCTAATCTCTTACACAGCCCATTGACGAGCAAATTAGTGTTTTTATATCTCTGCTCTGAAAATTTTCAGTCAGATAGCTAAATCATATTCTTCAGTTGTTTATTTCCCAAAGTATCGTGATTTAATGACAAGTCCATATATTTTTGCTCCCTTCGAATTTCTGTACTGTCAAATTTAAAATATCTAATAGTGAAATAATTATTTTATGCACATTTTACATAAAATCAAATTAACCATTGTGAGTAGGGTAAATATGATGGTTTTAGCATCAACTTTGGCTACAGATTCAAGATTGTGGCCAATTGCGGGTCATATGAATCAGTGCTACCAATCCTGTGGGAATTTTCCCTCACAAAATTTACCTGCGAATTCTCCGAAGTCCAAAATTTTCTTCAGGTGAATAGGTTGATAGTTGATGTCTCCGACTTCAAAGCAACACAAGCTGTCATTTGTCTTGGACCATGAAAGTCTCTTGATATGCAATGGTCAAAAATGCTGCCCAAGAGTCATTTTTGTAGTAATCAATGATTTCTCTCATGTCTGCTTCAATAATTTCTATTGAATTTTGCTAGTCTGAGATTGCAGATTGAATTTTTTACTATGGTTGCATTCTGATTGATGGATAATGTTGCCTTGATTAATTCATTTATCATTTTTGATATTTCAATTTTGCCATGTTGAATAAAATGGAGACCTTGTTTTGTAAACATAATGATTGGAAACTCGTTAATGGCCAAGAATTCATTTAAAATACTCTCTATACAAAGTTAAGAAAAGTAATGTTTTTCTTATAGCCAAAAATGTTGTGCCTATTGGGGTAAACAGCCATCATAATATTTGCGTGAGCTGTCAGGTCTGGAAGGTTTTGAGCTGTTGTGATGAGGTTATCTTCGCTATGTTGGATGTTGTTGATGCCTCCAATTAAAGTAACATAATTCTTCTTCGGAAAAAGATATTGTTAAGGTAGTACCTGAGGCAGCATGCGTAGGATGTTTTGTCTTTCTTGAAGCCATTACCCAGGTTTCTGTATGCTGTATTTGGTGCTTAACTGGTCTTATTTCACAGTTACTAGCACCAGAAACAGCATGCACAACTAGGGTAGTGAAGGTTGAGTGTCACTCTCGCCAACATTCTCATGCAGTCTTAGGTACCTTACTGCTCTTTGAATGGGCTGTACAAAGTTTACTTCATCTTCTACTATAAAGGATTATGTAAAAAGTAATACACCATAATAATAAAATTGACACATTGATAAAGAAAATTAAAACGTAAATAATAATATTTATTTGTTAATAGGGAATCACAAATTTCTGTGTTGATGGAGAGATAGAACATCAGCAAACTTACCTTAGAAGACAAGTTCACTAACAACAGAGTAGTAGTAACATATACAAAAGAATCACATAATCACAAAATTTTCAGTACCACTAGCACTTTCTTCAGTTGAGGAGGGATGGAGGGAGAGAGAGAGAGAGAGAGAGAGAGAGAGAGAGAGAGAGAGAGAGAGAGAGAGACTCAAAAGTTTGGTGTTAAGTGGTAGAGGTTGGGGAAGGTTGGAAAGAAGACTAAGGAAATGATTGGTATCCTGGACGTGGGAAGGAAGTTGTCGTACTAGAGGTTGGAGTTTTTTTCATTGACAAAGGCAGATACGTTCGGTAACAGAATTATAGCTGGCCACAATAGGCCTTCTAGGGTGAGGGATGGTGCCTTTGTGGATTTTGGGTAGGATATAAAACTGGGGTGGAATAGACTGTTCATTGATAAGCAGGATTTGACTGGCGGTGGTTAGGTTTTGGTGTTTAGCGTAATAACAGAGGAGCTTTTTCAGTTCTTGTTTGTGTTTTTCGGTTGGGTCGAAGTCAAGTTTTTGTGGGTGGAGGAATTGGACAACTGGAGGTTGGTTTCATTGATATAATCGGATTTGTTAAGAATAAAAGTGGTGGAACCTTTATTGGCAGGAAGGATCATTATGTTGTCATTGGATTTTAGGGACTTAATGGCTCCGCATTCAGCGATGGTAAGGTTCTGATAGTTAGGGAGTTGGGAGAAGAACTGAGGATCTGATACTTTTTGGAGGATGAAGTTAAGGTAAAGTTCAATGGGATGGTCAGGAGGTAATGGTGGTGGGTCAAAGCTGGAAGGAGGTTTGAAGGTGTTAGGCGGGTTCGTAGGATGAAAGTTGAAGGTGTTGTTCTCAAAAAACATCTTCAAATTCAGGTTGCGGCCAAAGGAAATAACATCAGAATCTTAGGAAAACTGGTCTAGGTGAGAAGTAGGAGTGAAAGTAAGGCCTTTGGATAAAATGCTCAGTTTGGGTTCGGAGAGGGTATGGTTTGAGAGGTTATTCACAGAATGGTTGGAAGGATTAACTGTTCCCGTAGGTTTGAAACTTGGGAGGGGTGAGGGTTAGTAATATATAGTTGGTAGAGGAGTTGGTTCACAGTTTTTTGGGAAGAACATGGAGTTAGCCAATGGGTGTGGGTATATTAAGAAGGTAGGATAGGTTAGGTTTTGAGCCTATAAGAGGTGGATTCAAGGTTAGGCCTAATTGAAGGAATCCAGCTGTTTTGATGGTTTGTAAATAGAGTTTGGAAAGCTTTTTTTAGTTTGGTTTGGTTAAGTGTGGTTAGCAAGTTGTTGGCAGTGGTTATAGTATTGGTATGTATTTACTATTTAGTCTTTCTCTTTACTCACCTGAAGAAAGCACCAGTGGTACTGAAAATTTGTTTGACTATGTGATTCTTTTGTGTATGTTACTACTTCTCTGGGGTTAATGAACTTGTCTTCTAAGGTAAGTTTGCTGATGTCCTATTTCTCCTATATACTAATTCCTGGCCTAGTGTCCTTTAACCTAACCCAAAATTTATGTAATGAAAAATCTTACCATACCAAATTTTAAAACATTACAAATGTCGCTAAAAATGCCTTCTTATTAATTTTGTACACATCTCTTCACATACTTTAATTTGCTGCTAACACAAGTATCCTTTTTACTATTTGATGCTGTGATTCAGGGTAGATTACTTTAAAAATTAAATCCTCTAAATTTTGAACAATGAATTGTTGCATGAGGCAATTTAAATATAACTAGGCCTAATTTCAATTATTGTTCACAGAAATTAATTGCAATTGTTTTCAATCATTTTTACCCACGGGAAACTGTATCAATCATGATACAATCTGACACAGTCACTTGACTTTATGAATAGATTTGTTTCTCAATACATCTGCTCTCTCAGTATTATCACAATGTGTGCTAATCTCCCTTTAAAATCCCTGCACTGTGTGTATATAACCAATTATTTTTTTTATAAATAACTAGAAATATCATATATATCTACACTGTCAGAAGGCTTAAAATTATATACAGCACTTGAAACTACATCAGGCAATATCTCTAAGAAAGAAAATTTATCTCTTAGTGGATTATTTACATGGAATTTTATGAGATCTGACACAGATTCACTAGGTCTAACAACACTGTTACAAATATCATTGACAAGCTGTACACAAAAATCATTAAACTTATTTGGTGATATAGATACAACCACTCTTTGTTTGCTTTTGGCAGATTGGAGTTTGTTATACACAATGCTTTCTTGCATTTATTTCTGGCTAAATTATATTATTTTTTAGCCGCATTTACAGCATTTTTAAGATCCTTTCTAGCCTTTAAATATGCTAATTTTACTATTTATGTTTTATGAACCCTAAAAAATCTAAAATAATGATCGGTTTTTCAGATTGGTAAGTTTTGATGTTTATCATGAATGTCTCCCCTTGGGTTTATTAGTTCTATATTTGACTGGATTGCCTTTACATTTACAGTATGCTGAAGAATATTGGTCTCAAAAATAAAAATATTTAAGAAAGCATAGAAATATGTTTGAAAAATTACATCAGCAGAAAATTGACAGTTGTTGGTAATCAAAATATTCCAATTATAATAACCGAGTGACAACTTAAAATTAAATATTTTGTCCTCAGTTATTGGCCTTCTCTTTCAATTTCATTAGGTTCTCTTTGTGCACAGTCTTTAGTCCTCATATTAGGCCTATCGACTTCTAACCAAACTGAATCTTGGTCTGAAAATGCAAACAAAGCCATATCAAACAGGTGTGACTCTATTACTATTTGTAAAAATAGTGTGTATCATTGGTTACATTAACAAAAATAAAAGATCGTATAGATTTCGATTCCATTGTGCAGAGTCAATGGAATTAATACTTGGAATCAAGAATTAACCCGTCTCTACTAAAAATATGTCACACTAAAAAAAAATAAATTACCTTATTCTCTATTGGAAATCCCAGACAGGTCTTTATTTTTTTTAATGACAGTAAGTCATATGGTTGCATGCAAGCTCTCCTGGGTAGCTGGACCACATCTTACATCTCCAACTGTTCCTGTCCCCACACTCCTACAGACAGAGTGGGACTTCAGTATTACATCTGAAGAAAAACGGAATGTTCAGTTAAAATACAAAACACATAAAAATGTAAAAAAGGATGACTGAATTTATTCACCATAAAGCACTTCAATAATATTTGAGATTCTGTTTTGGTTTATAAGTTCAAAAAAGATATAGCTAGATTACAAATAATTTTATTTTCATTTTGAAAGCTCTCCTTCAGATGTTAAAAACACGCTAACCCCACGCTGATGTTTAATAAGATTAATATTTGTAGTCAAAAAGAGAATTAAAACAGAAAAAATCCTCTAAAAACAAAATTGTAATGATAATAGCTATATTGATTTTTTATTCTGAGGGTCCATTGTATTAGAGTAAACATATTTTGATATTTTTTAATATTATTTATGGAGCTCTAAACTTACTGTTATTCATTAAAAGAATATAAATTTATTTTAAAAATTAAACAAATATATGATAAAAATAAAAAATGATGTCATTGACACTATCATATGCCACCACAGATTGTGATTTGCACTTTTATATATTTTTTCCTAAAACAATATCTTTTTCTCTTGACTATAAAAATTGTTCACATCGCTTAAAATTTCAAAACATATTCAGGAGTTTTTATGGCTTAATTTTTAAAAAAATGTTTATAACTAATACTATACAAAAATAATATATTTTAAAAGTACCATTTATTTTGTTTCCCATTATACCATTAAATTAGCTAGAATCAAGTTTACTTAAACTAATAATAAATTTTAAATAAAAAAACATGTTCTCTCTCTCTCTCTCTCTCTCTCTCTCTCTCTCTCTCTCTCTCTCTCTCTCTCTCTCTCTCTCTCTCTCTCTCTCTCTCTCTCTCTCTCTCTCTCTCTCTCTCTCTCTCTCTCTCTCTCTCTCTCTCTCTCTCTCTCTCTCTCTCTCTCTCTCTCTCTCTCTCTCTCTCTCTCTCTCTCTCTCTCTCTCTCTCTCTCTCTCTCTCTCTCTCTCTCTCTCTCTCTCTCTCTCTCTCTCTCTCTCTCTCTCTCTCTCTCTCTCTCTCTCTCTCTCTCTCTCTCTCTCTCTCTCTCTCTCTCTCTCTCTCTCTCTCTCTCTCTCTCTCTCTCTCTCTCTCTCTCTCTCTCTCTCTCTCTCTCTCTCTCTCTCTCTCTCTCTCTCTCTCTCTCTCTCTCTCTCTCTCTCTCTCTCTCTCTCTCTCTCTCTCTCTCTCTCTCTCTCTCTCTCTCTCTCTCTCTCTCTCTCTCTCTCTCTCTCTCTCTCTCTCTCTCTCTCTCTCTCTCTCTCTCTCTCTCTCTCTCTCTCTCTCTCTCTCTCTCTCTCTCTCTCTCTCTCTCTCTCTCTCTCTCTCTCTCTCTCTCTCTCTCTCTCTCTCTCTCTCTCTCTCTCTCTCTCTCTCTCTCTCTCTCTCTCTCTCTCTCTCTCTCTCTCTCTCTCTCTCTCTCTCTCTCTCTCTCTCTCTCTCTCTCTCTCTCTCTCTCTCTCTCTCTCTCTCTCTCTCTCTCTCTCTCTCTCTCTCTCTCTCTCTCTCTCTCTCTCTCTCTCTCTCTCTCTCTCTCTCTCTCTCTCTCTCTCTCTCTCTCTCTCTCTCTCTCTCTCTCTCTCTCTCTCTCTCTCTCTCTCTCTCTCTCTCTCTCTCTCTCTCTCTCTCTCTCTCTCTCTCTCTCTCTCTCTCTCTCTCTCTCTCTCTCTCTCTCTCTCTCTCTCTCTCTCTCTCTCTCTCTCTCTCTCTCTCTCTCCCTCTCTACTCACCTGAAGAAAATGCCTGTGGTGTTGAAAATTTGTGAGATTGTGTAAATTTTGTGTTTGTGACTACTACTCTGATGTTAGTGAACTTGAAGGTAAGTTTGCTGATGTCCTATCTCTCTAATATACTAATTCCTGGCCTAGTGCCCTTTAACCTAACCTAAATAAAAAAATAAAAACTTGTAACAAATACATAAATAAATTCACTAAAATAAAAATACATTTATTGACAAGGCTAAACAAAACAAGTTTTTGTATTTTTCTTCTGTTATTATGCTGTATATTTAAAGTAATAACGTAATAATTTAATACTAACTATTAATAAAAATTCCAGATTGTAAATTGATTAATACATACAAGAACCTTTTATAAATTTGACAAAACAATCGTAGTATTAAAGTATGGAAACCATTCTGTAACAGTTTTATACTATGAAATGGGTAAGTATTGTAACATAATATTAACATAATTTGGTTTGTTATTATTTACAAGAAGCAAATTTTACAAAATTGCACATTTTTTTTTTAATTTCATGCTTTTTATATTTTGTGTTCATCGATGTATTTTATAATCTGGATTGTGCTCTAAGTTCAGTACTGTTCTAATTCTAGTTTCTAGACCCTCTTCTAGTGGAATATTGCGATGAGTGAATATTGTTGCATGCTGCATTCTCTCTATTTTAATGCCACTCTTGTACTAAACATGTCCTCCTTAGTTTTATTATCACACTAATATATAACATTTATATAACCTTTTACAGTATAAAAATACAACGGATTTATTACTATGTAGGTTATTTAAAGCTAAAATATATTTTAAATATCTTTCCAAGTGATTTCAATCTGACAATATTTTTAAACTGCAATTGAAAAATTAAAAAAGATGTTAGGAAAGATCATTTATTTTATTGTCGTAAAATAACTTCCTATGGGAAGTTCTGGGAAAGATTCTAAAGCAAAATGTTACTTGCGACTTTGTTTACAATGACACTGTATGCTCTTTTCAGTTGATTGTATTTAAAGGGGGCTGTAATGGTTAGGTCATCTTCCATTTCATTATGTATACTTCCATAAGAATAATGGTAAATAGTAATGCCGATTATTAACGTAATTTTTCTGATGTATATTAGTTTTAAGGTATAACCATTTGGTAGCGATTTAATATAAAATTTCTATTAAAAATTTTATTTTTAGGTGAAAGAACCTTTACAAACAAAACTCCAAGCAGATTGATTAGCTAACTATTACAGAGATGACATAGAAATCGATAGTTTTAGAGTAGAATGTTTGCATTTCAAGCAGTTCATGGAAGCGGAAAATATAAGTATATAAGAACCAATGAGCCTAGTCTTCATTGTACTTTTCCTAATCTGGAAGTAGCAATGAGAATATATTTTACCATCCCTACAACTAACTGCTTTGCTAACGAGGATTTACAGCCCATAAAATAATTAAATCAATACCAAAGTCATGCCTTCAGGAGACCAAGTTAAATACGAGTAGTTTAATAGTACTCTATAAGGAAAAGGACTTAAATATGAACATATGTTTTGATGATGTAATCAATGAATTTGCGAAGAAATCAAATCATTGCTGTAGAATGGTGTAAAAGTTGATAATCTAATGAATTGTTAGCTTTTTTTTATTAAATTTCAAATGTCTTTCATAAATGTAATATTTAAGATTTACTTGCAACCTTTCTTTGCATACATTAACTATTTTATTTAGGATATACAAAACTATTATTATTTCATCCTATACCTGGGATTATATTGTTAAGTTGTAAGCATTCTTAATATGCCATAGGATATCTAAATTTGATGTTTTATCCTTTTCTTATACACATTATTTTTTAACATGTCACTTATATTTTTGTTATACTCCTATTACCTATCCGTGTAACAATTAACAAAATTTATGAAAGTAGACTTGATTGCATTGTTAGTTATAACTTAATAATAAACTTTACTATATGTAAAAAATATTAATTTTTTTCTATTTTTAGCATTACTTAGTATTAATTTTATATCATATGACTCATAACTTTATTGTTTTCCTTTTCCATTTGACTATAAAAGAACAATATTTTAATTCTAATCCCAGTGCGCCAACTACATGTGCTTGGTAACAAATACTCCAAGGTCACAAGGTCAAGTGCTTTAGTTAATGGAGGTGGGGTGTGTATAGCACCGGAAAGGAGATGGGGCGTGAACCTTGTTTGGGCCCAGTGCTCAGTTCATACAAAAAGCGGCTCTCTATTTAACAACACGCTTTTCAGCCACACCTTCAATGAGTGCATTTCAATCTCACCCAAATTGTAAGGGTTCTTTATTTTTCTAATTTCAAATACAAGTTCTGGAGTTGAGGAGCACTCTAAACACAGCCACTGTGTTTTGATAATGTAGAACCTTTATCATAGAACTGCCGCTTTTACTAAAAACTATCCTATGCTGGACTCAAGAGTTCAATATACTGCTGGAGAAGATGAAGAATCCAAATCAACCACCATAAAAAAGTCTCATCAGACACAGCTTCAGGAAAGGGCATTCTACACCTTGACACCGTTTTTAGGGGAGGAGGGGGAGAGTGAATAACAGTAGATTAAACTTTGTTTTTCTTATTTACAGTATAACCATTGTTGCACATGTTCAGAATATGATTTCTCATCACTGTATGCTTAAAGTGTTTAATCCATTTTTCAGAGAAGTGTAATATCATCACAACATGTGCATTTCATTGATATAATTATTCTGTCAAAATGATTTTTAAAAGATATCACTTAATTTATTCAAATAGATAGTAGTTAGTTTAGAACATTTACACTTGTTATGGTTATGGACACATCAAGTCAATAAATAAATGCCAGTATTAAAGAAATATTATTAGCTCTGATGTCTGTGAAGCAAATTCAAGCTCTTTTTATATTCATAGTGTTGAGCAGAAGGAATGTCAATAGTCATGAGCCAAATTATAACAACTTCTCCTCTACCCAATCTTCTTGCATGGTAGCATGCTGTTTTATAATTTGTTATATTTAATATGTCTAATTTTTCTTTAGTAATATCTTGTTTAGTTAATGCAAGAATATACGGTTTAAACTTGTTAAGAAAAACCTAAAGAAGATCTATGCAAGACAGTAGATGTTTTGCATTATGATTCAAAAATGAAGGGCCGTTGTTAAATGAACTACTGATAAAATTATATTTATTTTATGCTATGAGGTGAAAGATATTTTTGGAAGGATATAACTGGGAAATAGTCTGGTTGGGAATTTGTTTTAGGTATTGGGAGAGTTTAAAGGAGAGGAGAGGTTTACAGTGTAGGTGCTGTACAAGAACTGGTAAGTTAACATTTAGGAGTGGCACTACAATTAGGTTTTTAAGATACAATTATTTTGAGCAGTAAATTTTGCACTTGGACTACAGTCATTTGAAATAACAACTTCATTACAGACATCAATAGTGCCAGTGGTAGCTTCTGCACAGCGGTAGATACCAAGGTGTTGCACTGGGTATGATGTAGAAAGCTACATCTTGGTTCTTCATTCTAAGTGATTGTGATGTTATTTCTTCAGAATTAGAGATTTACTGTTATAATTTGCTGATGAATCCAGGATGAGTTAAGACTATTCCATAGTAATCTATCAGACTTAGACTTTTGACTGTGAGACGCTATTCTAATTTGGACACCTGTTTTCTGTTGAAACTAAACAATTTTTTGAGCAGAATTCTCAGAACTCATCTAATCTCTTACACAGCCCATTGACGAGCAAATTAGTGTTTTTATATCTCTGCTCTGAAAATTTTCAGTCAGATAGCTAAATCATATTCTTCAGTTGTTTATATCCCAAAGTATCGTGATTTAATGACAAGTCCATATATTTTTGCTCCCTTCGAATTTCTGTACTGTCAAATTTAAAATATCTAATAGTGAAATAATTATTTTATGCACATTTTACATAAAATCAAATTAACCATTGTGAGTAGGGTAAATATGATGGTTTTAGCATCAACTTTGGCTACAGATTCAAGATTGCGGCCAATTGCGGGTCAATTGAATCAGTGCTACCAACCCTGTGGGAAGTTTCCCTCACAAAATTTACCTGCGAATTCTCCGAAGTCCAAAATTTTCTTCAGGTGAATAGGTTGATAGTTGATGTCTCCGACTTCAAAGCAACACAAGCTGTCATTTGTCTTGGACCATGAAAGTCTCTTGATATGCAATGGTCAAAAATGCTGCCCAAGAGTCATTTTTGTAGTAATCAATGATTTCTCTCATGTCTGCTTCAATAATTTCTATTAAATTTTGCTAGTCTGAGATTGCAGATTGAATTTTTTACTATGGTTGCATTCTGATTGATAGATAATGTTGCCTTGATTAATTCATTTATCATTTTTGATATTTCAATTTTGCCATGTTGAATAAAATGGAGACCTTGTTTTGTAAACATAATGATTGGAAACTCGTTAATAGCCAAGAATTCATTTAAAATACTTTCTATACAAAGTTAAGAAAAGTAATGTTTTTCTTATAGCCAAAAATGTTGTGCCTATTGGGGTAAACAGCCATCATAACATTTGCGTGAGCTGTCAGGTCTGAGCTGTTGTGATGAGGTTATCTTCGCTATGTTGGATGTTGTTGATGCCTCCAATTAAAGTAACATAATTCTTCTTTGGAAAAAGATATTGTTAAGGTAGTACCTGAGGCAGCATGCGTAGGATGTTTTGTCTTTCTTGAAGCCATTACCCAGGTTTCTGTATGCTGTATTTGGTGCTTAACTGGTCTTATGTCACAGTTACTAGCACCAGAAACAGCATGTACAACTAGGGTAGTGAAGGTTGAGTGTCACTCTCGCCAACATTCTCATGCAGTCTTAGGTACCTTACTGCTCTTTGAATGGGCTGTACAAAGTTTACTTCACCTTCTACTATAAAGGATTATGTAAAAAGTAATACACCATAATAATAAAATTGACACATTGATAAAGAAAATTAGAACGTAAATAATAATATTTATTTGTTAATAGGGAATCACAAATTTCTGTATTGATGGAGAGATAGGACATCAGCAAACTTACCTTTAGAGACAAGTTCACTAACAACAGAGTAGTAGTAACATACATAAAAGAATCACATAATCACAAAATTTTTCAGTACCACTGGCGCTTTCTTCATGTGAGGAGGGAGGGAGGAAAAGAGAGAGAGAGAAAGAGAGAGGAATTGGACAACTGGAGGTTGGTTTCATTGATATATT
>JAQJVL010009809.1:0-10000 GCA_035578905.1 Stictocephala bisonia | reverse complement strand
CGCCTTAGACCACTCGGGCACCAGTCCAAGTTATGAATGTATGTATCCATTTAGGTAAGTGTAATAGTATATTTCATAACAAGAATGGAAAGTGGGGTTTTGCATGTTCGAGACCATATGTTTGAAGTGCGAGACTTGTCGAGCACTTCGAATGGTCGAGAACATACAAAACACTTTCACTCGAGTTTTGAACGATATTTTTCACTACACTACGGAATAAAAACAGGTGTTGTTGACTGTGGAAAATTTTCGATTGTAAACAATGTTACTTTCGGTAGTAAACAATAGACGGTTGTTGAAAATATGATGTTTCGCAGGTTGTAAACACAACGAAAACAGCTAAACTCATAGTAGTGTAGTGAAATAGTATATTTCATAACAAGAGTGGAAAGTGGGGTAATTTGCATGTTCGAGACCATATGTTTGAAGTGCGAGACTTCTCGACCAATCCGTCGAGCACTTCAATTGGTCGAGAACATACAAAACACTTTCACTCGAGTTTTGAATGATACTTTTCACTACACTACGGAATAAAAACAGGTGTTGTTGACTGTGGAAAATTTTCGGTTGTAAACAATGTTACTTTCGGTAGTAAACAATAGACAGCTGTTGAAAATATGATGTTTCGCAGGTTGTAAACACAATGAAAACAGCTAAACTCATAGTAGTGTAGTGAAATAGTATATTTCATAACAAAAGTGGAATGTGGGGTAATTTGCATGTTCGAGACCATATGTTTGAAGTGCGAGACTTCTCGACCAATCCGTCGAGCACTTCAATTGGTCGAGAACATACAAAACACTTTCACTCGAGTTTTGAACGATACTTTTCACTACACTACGGAATAAAAACAGGTGTTGTTGACTGTGGAAAATTTTCGGTTTTAAACAATGTTACTTTCGGTAGTAAACAATAGACAGCTGTTGAAAATATGATGTTTCGCAGGTTGTAAACACAACGAAAACAGCTAAACTCATAGTAGTGTAGTGAAATAGTATATTTCATAACAAGAGTGGAAAGTAGGGTAATTTGCATGTTCGAGACCATATGTTTGAAGTGCGAGACTTCTCGACTAATCCGTCGAGCACTTCAATTGGTCGAGAACATACAAAACACTTTCACTCGAGTTTTGAATGATACTTTTCACTACACTACGGAATAAAAACAGGTGTTGTTGACTGTGGAAAATTTTCGGTTGTAAACAATGTTACTTTCGGTAGTAAACAATAGACAGCTGTTGAAAATATGATGTTTCGCAGGTTGTAAACACAATGAAAACAGCTAAACTCATAGTAGTGTAGTGAAATAGTATATTTCATAACAAGAGTGGAAAGTAGGGTAATTTGCATGTTCGAGACCATATGTTTGAAGTGCGAGACTTCTCGACTAATCCGTCGAGCACTTCAATTGGTCGAGAACATACAAAACACTTTCACTCGAGTTTTGAATGATACTTTTCACTACACTACGGAATAAAAACAGGTGTTGTTGACTGTGGAAAATTTTCGGTTGTAAACAATGTTACTTTCGGTAGTAAACAATAGACAGCTGTTGAAAATATGATGTTTCGCAGGTTGTAAACACAATGAAAACAGCTAAACTCATAGTAGTGTAGTGAAATAGTATATTTCATAACAAAAGTGGAATGTGGGGTAATTTGCATGTTCGAGACCATATGTTTGAAGTGCGAGACTTCTCGACCAATCCGTCGAGCACTTCAATTGGTCGAGAACATACAAAACACTTTCACTCGAGTTTTGAACGATACTTTTCACTACACTACGGAATAAAAACAGGTGTTGTTGACTGTGGAAAATTTTCGGTTTTAAACAATGTTACTTTCGGTAGTAAACAATAGACAGCTGTTGAAAATATGATGTTTCGCAGGTTGTAAACACATAACGAAAACAGCTAAACTCATAGTAGTGTAGTGAAAATAAAATGATCTGATTGTTACTTTTACAGAGTATGTGTTACAACATGAACGGATAGATTAGATGATGAATACATATATTGTTCACACTACATGCTAATTGAACGATTAATATTACAGTTGGGTTCATACATTATTTATTTGTTAAGAATATAACAACATTTGGAGATGTGTTAGAGAGGGCTTAAAAGCCCTAACTTTGACCCTTAATAAAGGCACATTATCATTTTATTTCACAATAAAGTCTTACAATACCATATACTGTTTTGATATGAAAAATTATTACAAAATGTTAAAGTTAATTGTAATGGCAACAAAGTAACATATTAACGTAACTGCTAAAAGCAATATTGTAATAACAAGATAGAGGGTATAAAATAAAAAAATAAAAACAACAAATAAGCGGAAGTTTGTAATTAATTTTGAAAATAACGCTTAAGTATGAAACTTGACAGCTCGTTGAGTTTTAAACTAATTTTAAAACATAGGTTTTAACAAAATAACTGTATTAATGCAATGAAGGGTAACCAAACCAAACGCAAGAAATAATTATCCTTCTGTGTGACTTATGTCAACAAACTGTGTCAAATGACTAATTTACCAAGTTCATTTACAAACATCACAAGTCTGAGAGTCTGACGATGACATTTGGTTGACAGCTTCTGACGTAAATAGTTCATTACATATTGCTTTGTAAACGTCCCCATTTTCAACATTTAATTACAGAGAGACGACAGTTTTAAATTAAAATCATTTCATTTGTTCTCCTTCGATTTGTTGTGATAACAATTTTGAGTTAAGAGGTAATAATGTATAAAGTGGACTTACAAAAGTACAAAAATATTAGGTTCTGATGAGTTTGTTGCTTCCTCAGAAAATTAATTGGCTGATTTGTGAAACTATTCAAATATACGTTGAGAAATCTATTTAAATTAAGATTTATTTTTCTTCAAAATAAAAGTTAAGTATTTATTTTCTTGAATGATTTTGAATTGAAGTATTTTACATTATATTATTTCAATTAATGGTGATTATTTAGGTATGATTTTGTAACAGTTACATCAGGCAGACAGTCTAACATAGTTCAATGTAAAGATAATTTTTTGGATTATAGTTGTTTATCATAACGTGAAGGATGACAATGGCTTTCATTTATCTATTATTAGGGGAAGAGGGTCTTGAGTAAAGGTTTTTCTACCATTAAGTGATCTACGTTCACTGCGTTCACGTGTTATGGTATAAATTATAAGTGGTGCCCCCCCCAACTTAAACACATTGATATCAGTTTAGTAAATATTCCAATATGTTTTTCTACCATTAAGTGATCTACGTTCACTGCGTTCACGTGTTATGGTATAAATTAGAAGTGGTGCCCCCCCCCCCCCAACTTAAACACATTGATATCAGTTTAGTAAATATTCCAATATGTTTCATTCATCCTTAAATTGGATTTTCCTCAAATATTCGGGACGTTTTTTAACTACGATTATATTTCGACGAAAATGAACACCAGTAAATGTTTATTTTTATGGCAGGTTAGAAACCGGATCAACTTGTGAGTTTTGTGTAGCTATTCAGCTAAAATAAATGTAATAAATTTCAAAATCATATTTAAAATAAAAAAGTTTGACTAAGTTTGTTTTAAAAGGAATTGCATCAAATGTCGTCTACGCTACTTGATTTATACAGGGTGTAACTAGAAAGGTTTCCAGGCCATACATTTCGGATTCTACAACTAATTTACAGCAGAAAATGAAGGATACAGTTTTATCAAATTCCACTCCGCGTAGTGTCTGTCTGGATGTTTTTTTTTTTATTTTTTTTTTTTTTACCTAATAACTTATGAATGGTTTGACCGTATGACTTTAAATGTTGCAGAGTTCTTTACATCAACACTATTAAAGATTAGAAAAACAGCCATTGAGTTATCGTTTAGCCATTTCAAAATGGCGTTCTTTTAAATCAAAATATGTTGTAAACTTTTAAGATAAACCAACTTCACTCAAAAATAGTAATTTTTTATTTATTTTACTACAAATCTATCGGTACTTTAATTTTTATTGTAAGTATATTATTAATGGAGTTCTGGTAAAAAAATATATTTTTCTGCAAGTATTTACAGTATCCAGAGAATGCACTAAAATAATTTTTTACCAAAACTACATTAACAATAGAATTCCAACAAATTTTAAGTTTAATTAGATATGTAATAAAGTTAACTAAAGGTACTGTTTTTGTGTAAAATTGATGAACTTAACAGTTTATAAAAAGTATTGATTTGAAAGTTTTAAACGACCCCCATTTGTAAGTGGCTGAACGATAACTAATGGCTATTTTTATACTGTTTATCAGTGTTTTAGTAAAGACATTTAAAGTCAGTTGGGCAGACCGTTCTTGAGTTATTAGGTGTTTCTTTTGTAAAATCCACATACTAAATGGAACGGAATTTGACAAAACTTAATACTTAAATTTAAGCTCAAAATAGGTTGTAGATCCGAAAATATATAGCCAGGACACTTTTATTCACCCCCTGCATATTTACATTTTTAGTTGTTCGCTATTTGTTTATCCATTTTTAAATAGTCATTGAAAAAGTAGATTTTTATCTAGTGTTATTTGAATGGATAAAATAGTTACTCTCTAGTCTGTTACTCCAGGTGTCTGTAAGTATCGAGTAAGGGAGAAAGTAACACAAGCCTTACCAGGTAACGAGACGCTATTGTTGCTTCAAGGGATTTACGTAGAAAGGGCGTCGAAGGGCGGTATTACCTGCTTGTTTGTACAAACATGACAACCCTTTTGGGATTTTCTATCAACGGTATCACACCTATTCAATTAATTTTAACAAATAAATCAACTGAGAGTTGGTTTTATTGATGTATGGGTTTATGAATATATTTACTGTGTCTATATAAACAATAACATGATAAAGCCATTACTATATTATTCAAAATAGTTCCTCATAAGATCAAACGATAGTCATATTATAATGTAATAAATGTCTGCTTGCAGTTCATAGTGTTACAATAACTTTATCAAAAAATAATAGGTAATATATGGAACTGTATTCAAACAAGATTAATAAAATGATATGTCAGGGAAACTATCCGACACGATTAAACAGTTGTTAGATGGTACTAGCTGTTTTCACTAGGATAATGTGTTAGATTATATTTGAAAACGTCCATTAAATAACGTTTGCATAATGTGTAATTTTATTAATGGAGAAAGTATATTTTATTAGTTTACCCTTTACTCATACATGTTTTAAGAATATTTTAACTGTGCATTGTGTTTAATAAACTTCGAAGATTTAACCTACTGTAACTGCATTGGAATATTAGATTTGAAAGGTTATTATGAAAAAGGACAGTAAACATTTTAACTCACAGTCTAATTAGTAATGAAATGAAACACATTCAAACAAAATAATGTTCCACAGTGAAAAATTACGCTTGAGTGTGTACAATATTATTGTTAACAGTACATGGAGGTATGTTCTCAACATTTTACGAATAGTTTAAAAACTACTACACTCACGTAACATTATCAGAAGAAAATGTTTCATCTATCAATTTTTCCCCTTCGTTTCCAATATTTTCCTTTATTGTTGGGATTCGTAAAACTCTCCATTTTAATGCACTACCATTTTACTGTAAATACGATGTGGACAATTTTAGGATTAAGTTTTATTGGGTTTATATGTGGAAATTGCGTAACTTTGCAATAAAATTCTGCGCATTTCATAAAAGAATAAGTCTCATAAAGTTAACTTCTTATAATCAGCGATTCGTTTGATGGAAGACTCGTTAACCGCAGAACAGAAGATATCTCGGATGATTTAAGTGGATTGTTCTCAATAATTGGCAACTGCTATGGCTAAGTCACTTGATGACTGTGTCACTAGTTTTTCTTTGAGCTTCAATGATCGTTTTGATATGACATCAACAAATAACATTTTTTGTGTGGTAGCTTCCATAACTGCGAGATCACAAAATCGTTTCAGCTCAGCACCTGCTATTCATTTAGAACTACCCAGGAGATACGTACAGCTTAAATATTTTCTGTGGACGTGAACAACTTCTTCAATTGATTACTAATATACCATCAGATTTTATAAAAAAACTATGTTTATGGGCTCCAATGGCCCTAAAACCAAAATCCATGGCCAAATAGGTTAATAATCCGTAGGCCAATCTCCCTCACAAGGCGACACGCCGATACCCGAAAGTGGTACTGTAGCAGAGTGCCTTAGTGAGGCCGAGGGCCGAACTTTTCACCACGAGGCCGTAGGCCAAGTTGACAAAGGGGCAAAAGGTGGTTTCCAAGTGAGGCCGAAGGC
The DNA here is from genome assembly GCA_035578905.1 of Stictocephala bisonia. Classification (NCBI taxonomy): domain Eukaryota; kingdom Metazoa; phylum Arthropoda; class Insecta; order Hemiptera; family Membracidae; genus Stictocephala; species Stictocephala bisonia. Next base: position 3,725 of record JAQJVL010009809.1, on the reverse strand, counting down.
TGAGCTTCCTACACGAGCGTAGCGAGCGACGGGGTTGGCACGCGAAGCGTCCAGGAGTTGCTCCTAGTAGTTAAATAATTGATTTTTATACAATAGTTTCCATGATAACGAAATTTGTGATTTGTACTACACACGAATAATGTAACATTTTAAAATTTAAGTACATATTATCCTCATATATTTTTTATTTCTTTTGGTATCATTTGTATCTTGAGGAAAGTTTATATGTATCTAATAAAAAAAGAGCACTTGAAAATTTCATAACAATTCCTTGCTGCTATATATAGTCCGCAATTATTCGAATAATTTTTTAGTCATAAATCCATTGCATTTTAAGATAATGTATCCATTAACAACCCATTTTAAAGGAAATTTCATGTACTTTAATATCAAATAAAAATAGTTTTCTTTAAACCTTTAAATTTAAAAATAATTACGGTTTAAATGGTTCTAAATGAACACTTTTTGCCAAGTATGTACGGCATATCTAATGAGCGGTTATATCTCATTCCGTTTTCATCCGACGTCAATTTTTAATAAACAGATAAATATTCAGTGAAAAAACGATAAATTTCTTTTACAAACAACGTCTTATAAATATTTCTTGGTTTTTAATTACTTAACAAAAAGGCAATAATTTAATTTTAAATTAACTTTGTTTATATTTTAATAGTTCATATTTAAATAAGTATGCTTTATAATTTTGTGCTAATAAAACTTTATTTTTGTCAGCAAATTCTTTTAATTGTCGAGAGTATTGTTCTCTCTCTCTCTCTCTTAAAATCTCACACAGTGAACTGTGTGAAATAAGTTATTATAACAAGTTCTTATTATTGCATAAGTAGTATTACACTACTCATGCAATAGTAAGAACTTATATTAATAACTTATTTCACACAGTTCACTGTGTAATGTACAAGTTATTACATTACTAAATAATGTTAATACATCATTACAGTAAACATTACACAGTGAACTGTGTGAAATAAGTTATTATAACAAGTTCTTATTATTGCATAAGTAGTATTACACTACTTATGCAATAGTAAGAACTTATATTAATAACTTATTTCACACAGTTTACTGTGTAATGTTTACTGTAATGATGTATTAACATTATTTAGTAATGTAATAACTTGTACATTACACAGTGAACTGTGTGAAATAAGATATTAATACAAGTTATTATTGATTATGTTTGTAACACATAACATACTATACTAATTATATTTTCAAACCCCAAATTAAAACATTACATCGTAATCAATTGCTAATACCTTCAAAACATGTTGTAATGAAAAGATTCTCTAGCACCAACCCTGGAGGACAAGACTGATCATCAAACACCTTCTGGAGAGCCTGGAGCAGCCCGTCAGTTGCTATTGGGTAGTTGTGTTTGAGGTAGTAGAATTGGGCTATGATGACACAATCTGCAGCTGGAAATAATAACAGTAATTTAGTAATGATACATTGCCAAAGCATTGACTTCACACTTATTCAAAAAGTGTAAGGAATTTTTTCCTAGGTAAGGGAAAGGGTTCATGAGTCCTAGTTGTTATTATCTCTCATGTGTAAGGATTATTGTCTCACCTTTAGCAGGACCTTATGCACCTGTCCTTTTAGTAACTACAGACACAACAAACTGTTAACCATATAGACATTTTCCTGTACCTTTGTACTAATGGAACACCTAATTTTAATTTAACCTTACTTTCACCAAACTAATGTAACCTAAGCTAACACTATTCAACTGCGGTCATTAAGTTGGAGTGGTCAATTACAGTATCTAAGTACTATTTCTTAAAACTATAATTAAAAAATTAAAAACTTTTATTGCTAACTCAACCCTAACACTGAAGCTACCAGAACTAACAAAGGGTTGCTCCAGTATAGTTTTGATATTAAAAGGGGTCCCACAGGGCTCTATTTTAGGCCCCATTTTATTTGTTTGCTTTTTAAATGATTTTCCAAAACTGTGCTCTTCGAGTAAAATTTGTTTGTATGCTGATGATATAAATATTAATGCTCCATCTTGGGAAGAAATTGAAAGTAAGCTGGATGAGAACTTAACTCATCTCTGTCGGTATTTTACTCAAAATGGTTTGCTTTTAAATTTAGAAAAAAACAACTGTATAGCATTTCAAACAAAAAGTTGGAAAAATAAACATTTTAATTATACTGGTAAATTTGAAATTTCTCAGGTTAAAAAGATAAACTTTCTGGCGTTAACATGTGACATGAATTTAGACTGGGATCATCATGTTATGAAAGTTTTGTCAAAAGTATCATCCAGTATATTTGCAATAAGAAAATTAAGATATCTTTGTGACATAAACACTTTAAGAATTATTGTTTATTTTGCATACATACATTCCACCATTTATTTTGGTATATCCTTGTACGGTGCAACAACCTTTAAAAATCTTGAATCAATCTTAATAATGAAAAATAAGGCAATAAGAATCTAATTAAATTTGAAACCTCAAGTTACAGTAAAAGAAAAATTTGCCGAAGTACAAATTCTCACTGTCTACAGAATGTACATTTACGAAGTAGTACTATCCATTAGGTAAAAAATCGGACAGCAGAAACTTAATGGCGATAATCATCATTACTATACTAGACAGCGGAACGAATTAACCACTCCCTCTCATCGATTGGCACTATTTTGTAAAAAACCACAGTATGCAGGAATAATATTTACTAGTAATTTACCCAAAAATATCAAATGTTCAATACTACTGTACGTGTCAGGGAGGGCGGGTGGGTCAAAACCACTGTGTGTGTATGGGTGGGCGGGAAGGTCAATAACACTGAACGTGTATGGGTGGTCAGGTGGGTCAGTACCTCGGTAAGTGTATGGGTGGGCGGGTGGGTCAATAACACTGTACGTATATGAGTACGTACAGTAATACTACTTTACAATACTGACCCACCCACCCTCCCTGACACGTAAAGTGGTATTGACCCACCCACCCTCCCTGACACGCACAGTGTTATTGACCCACCCACCCTCCCTGACACGTACAGTAGTATTGACCCACCCACCCTCCCTGATACGTACAGTAGTATTTTTTTGTTTTGTTTTTAAGAAGTTATTTTTACTGAATGAAACAATATTGTTCTTTTGTTTTCTATTTAAATAGTAAACCAGTTTTATAACAGCTGATTTTTTTTATTTAACCCACAAATATAGAATATTTTTATTAGTTGGTGCAATATAGACTCAGCTCCAAATTTATTTATTTATTTATTTTTAAGAAATAAATTTTTTGGGAGTTAAACACAATATTTAATGATTGCATAATATCTCAGTTATCATTAGGAGGACATTTGGCGTCAATTAAAAAATGAGGCGTTTAGTTATTTAGTTTTTCTTAATTTACCACAAATTTCTAAAAATGGAGCTAAACCCTTTTTGCTGCAGACCCTTCAATTGACTAAAACTTCTGAAACTTATAACTGACATATGATTAAAGTAAATTATTGTTGGATTCTGATATATCATAACTATATTGCTAATGCCTTCAGTTTTATTGTGTATTTCTTTTTCAAAAGTTTTACTTACCTTGACTGTTTTCGCTGTAACTTCATTAATTTTTATTCTATAAACTTTAATAAGATCATAAATTAAATGTCTTTGTACGTACTTTAAAATAAGTAGAATGAGTATTTTCGGGATGTAACTTTCTCCCTCTAGAACATAATAACAAATAAACCGTTTC
>JAQJVL010009808.1:0-14739 GCA_035578905.1 Stictocephala bisonia | reverse complement strand
AGTTAAGTTTCAAGTACCATACCCCTATGCACCGGAGGAGTCGTACTTACGGAGGAGGAAGTAGTAGTGGTACTTACAGACTACTACTGGCTTCCATAGTTTATCCTTCTATATTTCTGTTTCAGTGTTATTTAAATATATAGTTTATATATACAGGGTGAGTCACTAATAACCACATTAACTTTGCCAGCAGGTTCCATTGACGAAAAGGAACAAAAAAGTTCATATAAATCATGGTCCGATTCTCAGCTGTTCAGCTGTAGTGGCGTATTTTTTAAATTAAACAACTTGTTACTGTTAGTTTGACAGTAAAACCAAACCAATTTTGCTTATAACATGGAAAGTAATACAATTTGAAATAGCATTAAATCCCCTACAAATTTAACATAGTACTCAAATAACAACCCTTTATACAACATTTTGGAATATCTATAAAGTTGAAAATTTTTGTTGAAGACTTTCTCCTTTAAACTTCAAGGCTCAGTTAAAGCACTTAGATTATTTGTATTCTTATGTTCAATCACTGAAAAAACTTTTAAATGATTTATTAATCTTTAAAATGATGTATAAATATTAAGGAGTAATACATCTTCAATGTATCTAGTACCATTGAAGAAATAGAATTAATGTACAATGAGACAATGTGGGATTGTTTTAATTGGTTTCAGTCAAATGGGGTTCTCTTAAATAAGGATAAAACCCAAAACTTAATTTTTAGTCTGAGACCATTTAATAACTGACTTTGATTCTGTTGACTCGGCCAGGTTTTTAGGCGTTCATATTGATAGCCAGTTAACATAGGCTTCTCATGATGATTACATAGCAACTCGACTGTCAAGAGTAGTTATTTTATTAAGATGCCTAAACGCTTGTGTACCACAAAACTACTTAAGAACAGCATATTTTGCCTATTTCCAAGCTATATTTAGATATGACTTTATTGTGGGGCAATTGTAGTAACATTTATGACATTTTAACTATTCAAAAATAGCTGTTAGAATAATGACCAACTCTAGTCCATTAACTCACTGCAAGTCTTTATTTGTTGAATATAAATTACAAACTATTGTAAATTTATATTTATTTGATCTGACTGTTTAATCCCTTAATGACTCAGATTTTTTTAGTTTTATTCACAATAATCATAGCCATAAAACTCATAATAAAAATAATGTAGCTATTGGATATAAAGGACTCAGCAAGACTTTGGATAGCCATTGTATAATTTATCTTAAAGTGTACAATAAGTTAAAGCCCCTTATTGACAAATATCAAAAAAAGATGTTAAAGATCAAGTTATATTCTTGGCTTTTAGAAAATCCTTTTTATTCAATTGATGATTTTTTTTTTAAGTGACATTAGTTTCAAAGTCAAATCATCTTCATTCATTCATTTACATAAAGTAACATTTGAATATTGTCTCATTAGACATATAAATCGTATCTACTAATACTAATAGTTCGACAAAAGACATCATTTCTATTTCTTCTGATGAATTTGATGCTATTTTTATATTGGAATCATCTGCATACAGACAAAGGTTATTGTGTGGAACATGTGTCAAAGAAAGTGGCATATTTGTTATGTAGCATAGAAAAAGCAGAGGATCCAAAATCGATCCCTGAGGGACCCCAAAAGTCACTGTCTGCAATTTGGATTGTTCAGATTGTTTGCTTTTGTCTAACTTTTTGACTTAAATGTATTTTGACATTGTCAATGTTTGTACTGGCCTTACGACAAATAAATATTTGAATACATGAAAAAATGTTGAAATTTCATTAAAATGTTGATAAGGTACAGAATTAGGGCTCATTTTATTGGTTATAAACACCAAATTGTATATCTGTAATTTATTTACCAGCTAAATCTGTAGACTAAATCAGCTGATTGAGAATTAAAATAGTTATAATGAGCTGATTTTTTATTGTCGTATTATAAAACTGTTTATTTATATACTTTTTAATTGCGCACTACAAATAACACATAATTAATGTTTGAGTGGTCATGTCGTTCACCAATGAATAATATGTTGACATTATTGTTGTTTAAGGGTTCTGTGACTATAATGCAGAGGAAAGTCGTAGTGAATACTGTCGCCGCTATCCGAATAGAAGGCTTCCGAATGCACAGACCTTTGTCAACGTTCATCATTGTTTGTGTAAAAGTGGAAAGTTCCCTTCCAATAATCGTTTGGTTAAAATGTTATTTAAGTTTTGTGAGTTGAAAAAGCTGTTCATAAATGCTTTGCAAGAGACCCACGAACAAGTACAAGAGCAGTTTCTCGTGAGTTTGGGGTTTACCAATCATGCGTAAGTAAAATTGTGCATAAAGAAAAGCTATATCCTTATAATTTTATGAGAATGTATGCCCTAGAATCAAAATATACTCCCCTAAGTGTTCAGTTCTGACACGATTCAACAATTTTTATAATGGCGTTTTCCTCAAGACCATTCTTTAGGCAGATGAATCAATATTTACTAGTAGGGTGTTTTCAAAATACACAACAAGCATTACTATACTGCAGAAAATCCTACTGGTACATGAGTCTTCTAATCTACTAAGGTTCAAATTAAACATCTGGATTGAACTCATTGGAAGCCAGCTCATAGGACCATACCTCGACCTACTAACAGCCTTAAATAGCATTCAATACTTGGGACTTTGTAATTGGAACCTTACCATTGCTCCTTCAAGACTTGCCATTGGATTTGCGTCAGAGTATTGTCTTCCAAGCAGGTGGTTCACCAATGCTGAGATCCGTCAGCTTATCAGTGATACTTTAAACATGTGGATCGGAAGAGGAGGAACAATAGCTTGGCCCCCACAATCTCCAGACTTGACACCCATTAACTACTATGTTTGGGGGCACATCAAGTAAAGGTTTATCGCACATCAGTTCAAAATGTAGAAGAGTTAAGGAATAGTATTTTGACAGCTTCTCAACTAATGCGTGATAAACTTAACTTGAAGATGACTGTGAAGGAATTCAGAAAAAGACTTAGTATGTGTAACAGGGTAAGGGAAGGACATTTCTAAAGTCTTCTTAAATGATCAAAACTGTTGGGAACTGTGATAGGATGTTAATTTTTGTGTGAAGTGTAGATAAAGATATAATAAAATACGTAATTTAAAAAATCCTGTGAAAAAAGTTGTATTATTTTGTTTTAATTCCCAATCAGCAGATTTAGTCAACAGATTCAGCTGGTACAGAAATTACAGATATACAGTCATTAGTTTAAAGTTTATAACCAATACAATGAACTCTAATACTGTACCTTATTATTATTTTAATGAAATTTCAACATTTTTTTTCATATATGACCCCTTAATATTTATACATAAAATTTTAAATAAAAGTAAATGAGGAAGTATTTTTAGTAATTGTACATTAGAATACAAATAATGGAAGTGCTTTAACTGAGCCTTGAAGTTTAAAGAAGAAAGTCTTTAACAAAAATTTTCAACTTTATAGATATTCCAAAATGTTGTATAAAGGGTTGTTATTTGAGTACTATGTTAAATTTGTAGGGGATTTAATGCTCTTTTAAATGGTATTACTTTCCATGTCATAAATGAAATTGGTTTGGTTTTATTGTCAAACTAACAATAACAAGTTGTTTAATTTTTGAAAATTGAAACGAATATTTAACTTCACGCCCTCTTTAAAAATACAAAATAATATTTTCACCGGTTTCAAAATGCGGTCTTTTAAAAATGTTAATGCTAAATTTTATGAAAACCAAAACAAAACAAAAAAATTGTCACGATATCTAATATTTAGCTTATAAAGAGGTAAATCTTTAGGTACTTCATTTGCTACAATCGGATGTAATTTTTCTGATTGTGTGCAACATTTTACTGGTGGTCAATAGACACAAGTATACATAAGTTGCAAAAATATTTTGTACACAATCAGAAAAATTACATCTTCCCAGTTATTTACTGTACTATCCAATTGTAACAAATAAAGTACCAAAAGATTAACCTCTTTTTAAGCTAAATATTACCTATTATGACAATTTTTGTTTTTGCTTTGGTATTCATGAAATTTAGCATTGAATTGTTTAAATGGTTGTCATTTTGAAACGCGTGAAAATATTATTTTATATTTTTGGAATATATTAGGTGGTGTGAAGTTCAATATTTATGTCAAATTTCAAAACTATATCTAATACCATTTAGGAGATAAGATTTTTTTTTTTTAACATACATATATACAGACAGACACCAAACTAAGCGAGATAAGACACATCTTCATACAAACTTTTTGGTTTATTTTAACCTATTTAATCGTGTCCTGAAGTTTTGCCTCACACTTTTTAAACACCCTGTATATATTATTTTATCCAATTTTAATCAGTACATTAATCGATTGTAGTTAATTAAACTATAAGTCTACATAACTTTTAGTAACTTTCTTGGCTTCCATTCAATAGTAATATCAATCTATATATTGAAAGAACAATCAAAACAAAATGAAAAATGCTTTGTTTACTGAAGCAAAGTTAGGAGTGTTAGGTCCTCTCTTCCACTTAACTTCATTAAGAAAATACAATATATTTTACAGTTATCACTAGCTCAGGGGTTCTCAAACTGTGGGGCACGACCCCCAGGGAGGGCATGAAAACTGTATAGGAGACACGAGAAACTTGGGAAAATTAATATTGAATTAGTAAGGCAGAAAAAACAAAAAAAGTTTTTTTATCATGAAAAACACAAGCTTGTAACGTTATTTTCATTAAATACAATATTACATACACAGGATCCTACTCAAAATTATGTTATATGTACTTTAATGACAAAATTGAAGTTAATACAAACATATTATAAAAAACCTTTGTACTTTGTGAATAATTAAGAGAAATAGATGATGGGTAAAAAACATTAGAATCAGTAGAATATGATGAAGTAATTCATCAGCCTCTTCTGGAATCAGGACTCAGTTGTCTATAGTTACTCATACATAGCTGTAGTATGGATGCCCTGAGTCAGTTGTCTATAGTTACTCATACATAGCTGTAGTATGGATGCCCTGAGTTTGTTGACTTTTTTAGTAATCCCAAAAATTACACAGTATGTATACTGCAAGACTCAAGAAAATGTTACAAGGGCCTTCACTTAAATCTAAAAAGTGTATTTTGTATTAACTCATAGGACAAAAAAACAAGGATTTCTGATTCAAAATTATTGGTACCACTTATATTTTTTGTAGGTCAATAGTCTTATTTATATCACATTAATGACCATGCAAATAAAATGTAGGCAAGGAAACCTCAAATACAGCCTTAAGTTTTCTGATTTTCAATCACTTCTATTATTGCTTTTAAGATTTTGGAAAGAGAAGAAACTATTAAATAATTCTTTCAATGTATACTTGCCTCAAAAGTCCATAGCCAATACAATGTGCAGCAGTAAGCACAAATCTCTCACTGACGAGACTTCCACCACATAACCAGTAAATGTCTTCTTTATTTCCAGCCCCAAGTGCAACCTGGAATCAAAATTTCATTTCTGTAATGAATCAATTGCATTTACAAGAATCAAATTTCATTTCTGCATTTTGTTACAAGTTATAAAATTCAACTGAATGTTTTATTTCATCTCAGACGATATGCTTAACTGATGCTTATAGCTATTAACTAAGTCAGAGTTTCATGATTCAGATTCCTTTATTTGTTATAACACATTACAATAAAATGTAGAACAACTGTCTATAAATTGAGGTATTCATATATTAACAAATCTCAAGACTCTTGAACTCTATACAAGCAAGAATCCACCAACAAAGTCTTAATACTATTTTTAAATTTATTAATTGGTTACTCTTTAAGAATAATTAGTTGATGATTGTTGATAATATTTAAAAGTAGATTGATATATTGGTAAAATGACTATACCAGCTTGGCATTTGAAATATTTTTTAATTTCTGTATATTTTTTTATTTAAATATTTTATTTTAATATTTTTTAATTTAAATTTTTTAATATTCTGCAAGGAGTAATTAATAAGTTTTTTGTTGTTTTAAAGAAATTGTTCACCCTGAAATTATAATAACTATTTTCATGAAAGATTCATGCAAAGGCTGCAGTTGAATGTAAATAGTATTGCTTTTGTTACGTTCTCATTCAGGAAAAAATTAGATTAACCACCTCAAGCAACAACCAATAAAAATAACACATGTCTTTTCTCTTAAGTATAGCTGTCAGGTTGTCCTCCATGACTAGAACTCAAATTTTAAGGAGGTTCAATATAACATTCTTTACATTTAAATTGGAAATTCACGTTTGTATTTAATCAACGTTTAAATTCAAATTAAATTTAAACGTTTCTATACAGTTTTATTTTCTAAACTGACCAAATAAGTCACGTCTTCACGCTGTTGATTAACTTTGTATACTTACTTGGTGTGGAAATTCCTTAGAATCAGCATTTTTTCCACCCACAATAAGGGGCTCTGATGCTTTACAGGTATCAAACTTAATAAATGTTTCTTCTAATGGGTCGAATACTGATCTATACACATACTTGGAATACTCCAAACATTCTGTAAAATGCATAATAGAAATACTTCAAATATTGTTGTCACAAAACTTTCACAGTTTTTAAAACACAGTCACTCAATGACAATGATCGGCACATTTACTACAGAATATAAATCTGACATATTCCAAAACAAATTTAGATTTCAACTATCATAATATGATGCCATTTGTACTTTTAAAAGTATGAGTTTGCATTTATTATTCCAATTTTAACTTTTACATACAAGAGAACATTTCATTAGGATTCTCGCTAACCCCAACTTAAACTGAGAGAAGTGGTTCAATTTATACAACAACAATAATAATAATAAAATAAAGATTTAAAGTATTATAACATGATTCCCTTTGTGCTTTTAAAAGCTTCTGTCTGAAATTACTATTTCAGTTGTAACTTTTACTATACAAAAGAATATTTCCTCAATTTAAACTGTATGATGTGGTTTCAATTTTAACAAAAACTCAAATCTCTTATCTCCAAATATTAACACATTTCTTTCTGAGAAGTTCCAAAAATTTGTGGAAGGTACTATTTGTTCATCTTAACCTGGTTTTTAGCATAAATTAAATTAATTTATCATGAACATGACGGCTTTAGAAGAAATAATAGCACTATCACAGCTTTTATGAAATTCGTCAACAACACTTTAGAGGCCTTGATTGAGAATAAGAAAATTGTTATTATTATTAACTCAGCACCAATATAGATAAATAAATAACATCTTTATTTGGATTGTTTTTCAACATACAGTTGTTTAAAAAAAAAACTCAAGTCATAAAAAAATAACATGTATATTGCCAAAGACTAGGCTAAAATCTCAAAACAAAATAAATTTTAATTACATAACTTACATTTTAAAATAATCATATTCCATATGTAGCTTAAGTTTATTTTTAACAGATACATAGCTGAGTGCTTTGAAATTCTGTTGAAATCCGTTGTAGTAAATGGGGAGCAAAGTAAGAAAAAGCATTCCTTCCCACCTCGAGTCTGACTTTGGGTACCTCTAGCATGCTGTCCTGGCGCATGCGACGTTCTCTAACCTCTGAACGAGCCCGCAGCATGTTCCTCAAATAAGTGGGTATACCAGATAGCAGAATCTTGTGGACTAAACAAGCCACTTCCAAACTAAATATATGCTTTATTGGAAGTGTTTTTGCTTTTTCTCGAGCTTGATTGACATGGTCATATTTCCTAAGACCATACACAAAACTAATGAATGGCTGAGTTTTGCAGTCTTTGGAGTGAGACAGTGTTGTCAAGAGATAACCTACTTCCGAAGACTGGAAGCGCATACAACATTGCAGGGAAAATAATACTATTGACTATTTGTAGCTTGGGTTACTCTTGGAGCAACCCCCTAAGCCTGAATAAAACTCTCAACCTGCACATTGTGCTGCGGGTCACATTTCTAACATGAAAGGAAAAGGTTAATTGTGTGTCTAATTTTATGCCTGGAATCTTTACAGTCTCGGATACCGTCAAAGGTTCCCCACCCAAAGACACAGCAAATCAACCTTCATGATATTCTTTACTGCAGGAGGTTAGAAATGAACAATAGAGCATTTATTACGATTTAATTTAAGACCATGGTTATCCGCCCAAAGCTTAACTTAACAGTTTCGCATTCATTTGCTGAACAGCTAAGGCTACATTGGAAGGATGGTATGATAGTACCGGCTAAGTATCGTCTGCATACAAGTACAGAGAACAATGAGTTAGTACAGATTCAAGATCTGCTGTGTATAGAAGAAACATAATGGGGCCCAGACAGCTGCCATGAGGCACTTTTGAGACTCTATAAGTGATATTCAAGAGATGATTATTTACTTTAGTGACCTGAGTTCACCCAGACAAGTACGAATCAAACCACATCACCGCATTACTACCAAACCCATAATAGTTCATCTTACCAAGAAACATTTCAAAATTGACGGATTTGAATGCATGGGAAAAGTCAAAAGAGGCCAGACTACCACAGAGGCCTTTGTCCTTAAATGAAAACAGTTTGTCACTTAGATTCAGTGAAGCTGATGTGGTGCTGAAGCCCTTTCTGAAACTTGCCTGGCTGTCAGGCAATATGTTGTTACAGTCCAAGAAGAAAACCAACTGATTACAAACAATCCTCTCCAATATTTTGGACATTGCTGGTAATATGGAGATGGGCCTCAAACCACACAAACAAGAAGGACTATCAATCTTTGGCAGGGGTTTAACAAGGCTCTTTTTCCAAACAGAAGGGAAATGGCCACTGAGGAGAGAAAGATTGATTATATGGGTGATGGCACCAATGCAGAATAGACTGACAGCTCTTATCATTTGGATAGAAATTCCATCCGACCCAAAGGCAGTTGTTGAAATCTTAGTTATTATATCTTCACCTCATAGATGTATAATAACGGTCAGATATAAATACATTCAACTAAATTAGCATTTTTCAATAAGCTTTTTTTTTTCTTTTTTTTTTTATATGAGATGCCGACACAACGATGTTGGTATTTTAAGGCGAATATGAATGGTTAGATGAGTGTAGGATGAGTGTGGATGAATGTAGTCTTCTTACTATCTGAGTTCGACTGTTCCTCAGAAAGGGCAATTTATTAATAGCCCAACAGCCAGGGCTTTTTCCAATTTAATTCAAATATTCTTCATTCGAAGTTTGCATAGTACTGTATACCAAGAATAGTGTCATATGATATTATGATAATATAAATTTTACTTGCTACATTTTAGTATATACATATAAAATATATCCAATGCAATATATTAGAGATCTAAAAATTTACTGGAACTATAAAAACATTTATCAACATTTTTATTACATTTTTGAATTACTTCTCTATGAGATTTTGTATACTCATTGGTAGGTAATTTATTAAAGACTTTGATAGACATAAAATATAAACTATTATGAGAATATGAACAATAATTACAAAGCTATACTTGTATATTAGAGAGATAGGACATCAGCAAACTTACCTTAAAAGACAAGTTCACTAACATCAGAGTAGTAGTCACAAACACAAAATAAACACAATCTCACAAATTTTCAACACCACTGGCATTTTCTTCAGGTGAGTAGAGAGAAAGAGCACCACCTGAAGAAAATGCCAGTGGTGTTGAAAATTTGTGAGATTGTGTTTATTTTGTGTTTGTGACTACTACTCTGATGTTAGAGAACTTTTTCTTTTAAGGTAAGTTTGCTGATGTTCTATCTCTCTAATATACTAATTCCTGGCCTAGTGCCCTTTAACCTAACCTAAAGAAAGCTGTACTTGTTTATTTAGCTTGGTATTAGTGTTATAACTAATAAATGGCTTGATGCATTGATTAATGGCTTCATTTTAATTTCACAAGTCCATTTAACACCAAAAGAACTTGACTTATGTACACAAATGAAAGTGATATAAACCTTATCTTCACAAATAAATTTTTAGTTTGGGCTCTAGAGGGTCTTATTTTGTAATACTAATACTTGTTTGCCCAGTTCGCAATTTCCCACAACAAAGTACAATACTTATGTGGCTATGTATGGATGCGTGCATAGTATACAGTTAATAAAATTGAGTGGACATGGAACAATATTTTGTAGTCTTTGTAAACAAAAGGTAAACTTAGCCATAGACAGTGCTTTACTGCTGGTGATCTTACCTGGGCATTTCAGTCCATTGATATTAAAAACTGGCTGGATAAGGTTTATTACATAGGCCGAGTGGTTTATACAAATATCATGATTATTAATAACAAGCTATGTGAATTTACTTTGGAGATACTAACTTTAACATAGAAAATACATTGATTAGTTTTACAAATTGGTCTGTACAGTTTATATTTAGATCTAAATTTTGAAAATTTATCAAACTTATCATCAATAAATTTGTTAATGCTAAACTAAGCAACCTTGCAAGTTATTTTGTGCTCTAGTTACATTTAATTTGACATTATTATAACATTTGTATTCTGCTAATGAGATGCAGTAAAGAAAAACAAATAGTTTTGATGCAAAAAAGGATCAATTACTAACACAAATATATATTAAAAACCTGTTTATGCAGTTGATACATTTTACCGTAAATACCTACTTTGTAAACTGTGGAAAACTTATGTTTACATACGTACGTTATTAACCATAGTTCTACAATTCAATGTTTCAATATGAGCTCATGTAAATTACATTGAATTCGTGTAGATCAATGAATGTTGTCTTGAGCCTATTGATTTATTATTAAAAATATTAGAGAAACAAACACAGATAAATTATCTTTTACTACTTAGTCACTTTAATTACGCACTCGTTGTATATATATATATATCTCATTTTAATTGTATCTTAATAATTAAAATCCAAAAACAATGTACTCTCTCATCATAAAATTCCCAGAACTAGTTAACCCTGGAACGGAAAGGTGTCATAATTTTTACGAGTGTAGTTTTGTTTTTGTACATTACAAATTTGTTTTTACGCAGATTGTACTGCCCTTTTTGCTGTCTGTTGCCTTCTAATAGTCAAGGCCAGACGTGCAAAGATATTCAGTAGAAATGGTCTACTGTACATGTAAGGATGTACTTTCGTAAATGTTACTACGGCTTTCCATTAATTGAATTAGATGAACGCGAAGTACCGGAAGGTGACGGAGACAGTAGGCCTATTAGGTTAGAAGATTGTGTGGAAGATGAAGAAGATTGTGTTGAGCGTGATTATATAGAAGATACAGACGACACGGACGCTGATCCGGACAATTCAGAAAGCAGTTCTAGTGAAAGTGATGATGAGTATTACGCACAGCCAGTTGGAAATAGGAAGAGAAAGAGAACCCGTGCTTCTAGCCCACCCTTACCTGTTGTCGCTCCTGATCATGTGTCTCCTGCTGCCGCTAGTTCACCTTTACCTGTTGATGACCCCGTCACTCCTGATCATGTGCCTCCTGCTGCCGCTAGTTCACCTTTACCTGTTGATGACCCCGTCGCTCCTGATCATGTGCCTCCTGCTGCCGCTAGTTCACCTTTACCTGTTGATGACCCCGTCGCTCCTGATGATGGCCCTCACGTAGCAGGTAACCCACCTCTGCCTGCTGCACAGCACATCCTTTATCTTGGAAGATCTCAGGTACGTGCCAAAAATAAGCATTTATGGTATACCCGTCCAAGGCGTCAAAATGTTCACACTCCTGCTGGGAACATTGTTTTAAATAGGAGGAAAGTTCTTGGCCAAGCCAAAAATGCTATTTCTCCACGTCAATGTTTTTTTGAAATGTTCGACGATGATATGTTGAACAATATTGTCCAACATACCAATCAGGAAAAGGACAGAATTAGAATCAATTATAATGATCACCCCGTTATCAAAAATCCAGTAACAGTCAAAGAAATGACTGCTTTTATTGGCTTATTGGTGAACACTGCTTTTTCAAAATCAAATCATCTGCCCACCAAAGAGCTTTTTGACAGCCAGTGGTCAGGAAACAGGTTCAAAAGCGTGATGAGTGCTAATAGATTTGACCTCATTTTGTGCTGTTTGCGCTTCGACGATAAGGCTACAAGGTTGGCCAGAAAAAGAAACGACCCATTTGCCCCTATTCGAGAGCTGTGGACCATGTTCACTAGCAACTGCCGTACAAAATACAGCCCAGGATCATTTGTGACCGTAGACGAGCAGTTGTTGGCGTTCAGAGGTAAATGCCCGTTGCGAATGTATATACCGAACAAGCCCGCGAAATATGGCATCAAAATTGTCATGGCTTGCGATAAAAACACAAGTTACATGTTTGATGCCTTACCCTATGTTGGGAAAAAAACTGAAACTAGAGGGATGCCCAGTTCAGAGTTTTTTGTAAAGGCGTTGACCACATCTATCCATGGGACCAACCGGAATGTCACTACTGACAACTGGTTTACAGGGATAAAGTTAGCTGAGGATCTTCTTCAACCCCCCTACCAGTTGACATTGGTTGGAACAATCCGTTTGAATCGGAAAGGAGTTCCAGGTAAAGAATTGAAGAACAGAAGAGATAAACCAGTCAACACTTCTATATTCCTTTTTGACAACAACAAGACCCTGATATCTTTCAAGCCCAAGAAAAATAAAGTAGTCACACTGCTCTCTACTATGCATGACAATGCAACACTGAACCAACTCTCCCACAAACCAGAAATCATTCACTGTTATAATGAAACAAAAGGAGCAGTGGACACGTTAGACCAAATGAGCACAAACATGTCATGCAGTAGAAAAACTCAGAGGTGGCCGTTATGTGTTTTCTTTGGGATGTTGAATGTATGCTTTGTCAATGCGTACATCATCTACTGCCTAAACAGTTTTTCAAACGGCAGAACTCCCAAAAAGCGCAGGGATTTCATGAAAGACCTGTGCGTGGAACTGACAGATCCTCACATGCGAACCCGGCTGCAATCAACAAGACTTCAAAAGAATCTGCGCATGATGATCACAGAAAATCTGGGATTGCCTGCAGCCAACAATGCCAACGCCAACAATCAGGTTGCTCCACAAGGAAGGAAAATTTGCTACTTCTGCCCTTCCGCAATAAGACGCATGACGACCAGCTACTGCAGCCAATGCCATCGAGCAATCTGCGGCGAGCATAAGGCACTGTTCTGCACAGAGTGCAAAGAAGAAATCTAATAATTTTCTCTAAGTTTTGAACTCTTGTCACGTTGATAGTATCTTCCATTTACTTTAATATTTTTAGTTTCTCAAAATCGTTTACTTCCACTTATATGTTTATGTTTATTTCAGTTTATATTTTGTTAATAAAAAATAGAAATAGCCATTATATTTAAGTTTATTTCTATGTTTCGTTTCTTTTTTTTATATTTTGCTAATAAACAATAGCTTTTAGTTTGCTTTACTAAAATGTAATTGTTATACTTCATTATATAATCTAACTCATGGCTAAATTCAACTTTTTAAAAGTTTCACAGGAACATCAAAAAATCTGTAATTGAATATTATAAATACGTTTTTTGTACCTAGAGGATTGAATTTAAAGTTAATAAACTTAAATAATTAAAAAACTTGCAAAATAATATTTTTTCTTTTTTTTCCAACCCCTTATGTTAAATTTTTTTGAAAAAACCGATGTTCATATTCACATTTTTTTAATAGTTTAAAAAAGAATTTAAAAATATTCTATGTGTAACAAAATAATCTTGAAACATGATGTTACACTATGCACTATTTAAAGTTTCCAATCAAATAAATTTTAACTAAAAAAAAAAAAAAAAAAAAAACAATGTGGAGTAGTCGAAACGACGAATGCTCAGTAACAACGTGTATTCAAACTTATACTCAGTAATCTAGGCTTAATATTGTGAAAAAATGTCTTTTTAATTTTGTAATGTATATTAAAAAATATACTTTCAAATAGCAAAATAATGTAATTATAATAAAACATTTACTAACTAGGGGACACCCCTGCATGCCAATCCCATCACTCGCTGCGCTTGTGAAACCTTGGCCTCTGGCCTTGGCATGTGGCTTTTGACAACAAAAATTAGTGGTTAATCTGTGTTAAGTCAAATCATAATACATAAATTGATATATTTCCATTTTACCAGCTGTAAGAATGTAAATAATGATGTTTCTAATATTGAGAAGGGTACTTACATTTCTTATACAGTAGTAAGTAATAGCATTGGGTGTTTACATTTAAACTGTAAATAAGTTGCAATTCCAGTGCATAGTGCACAAAGTGGAGTGGTAGGTTCTGTGCGTACTGGTCACGTCACCCTGGTCTCAATTTTCGTCAGATACACTGCCTTTTTAACAATCAGAAGAATAATGTCTTACAAACCCCACTAGTTTATTTAGCCTTTGATTCCGATGCCAAATCGAAAAATCTGTTAATTCCATATCATCATTTATTTATTAAATTATCATACTTATTTTCATAAACTACCATTACAACAAAGTGAGAATAGACATTGCCAGGCAATTAACTAACTTACAAATAGCAAAGGTAGCAAGTTACATCTATCATCTGATTAGTATTAGCAGACATTGAAATAATACAGCTGCATGTCTGCAACAATGTGAAACGCCATTTGGCGTTTGCCGCAAATCTTTTGGTGTGCAAAACCGCCATATAGCGTTTACCGCAGTGAACATGTTAACAGGTTTTGATGAAATTCAGAGGGAAGTTAGCTTTTGTATCATAGAGATCCACTAAAAATGGATATCT
>JAQJVL010009807.1:0-14745 GCA_035578905.1 Stictocephala bisonia | reverse complement strand
TTTTTTATTTTTTTGAAGTACTGCACATATATGTTTAGTATACGAAATTGCTAACTGTGAGGGGTGTTTTAGGGGTTCCTTCAATCAGATTTCTTACTGATGACCGTTTAATAAGTAATGCAAACATTGTTGGTCCCTAATAAAAACACCTACCAAAACACACGATAGACTATCTACTGACTCTCCACAAACACACGATAGACTATCTACTGACTCCACAAACACACGATAGACGATAGTACGTACTGACTCTCCACAAACACACGATAGACTATCTACTGACTCTCCACAAACACACAATAGACTATCTCCTGACTCTCAACAAACACAATATATATTATCTACTGATCCTCCACAAACACAAATCTTTACTATTTCTTGTCTATGGGTATAAAAATGTGGAGTATTACTGAAAACTAATTCACATTTACGTAAAAAGGCAAAGAAGGCTTAAAATTAGATAATTAACTTAATCTGGTCTGTGCACCAGAGCAATGTTATGGTAAACTCTGATTATTAAATTTGTAATTTCGGTAACAATTTATTTTTGCAACTTAGAGTTTAAATTTCAAACGCAGTTAATTTCTGTTGGATAGAAGCAGGTACTAGCAACATATTGCAAATTAATAGCAACAAATACTGTTTAGTAACCGGATGTCCAACTGCACCAATGATTTTAATGGCTTGCCTTAAATACACAGAACATCATACAAATCCATCTACCTACCCAGAACTTGAAAGTAAGTAACGAGAGTGAGGTTATTTTGCATTAGTTAATTATGATCATTTAATTTGTGTACATACATTCTAGAGAATTCTTTTCAATAACTACTTCTTTCCAATAATGATACAAAATGATTGGTTTATGGATGTTCAAATATTTGTATGTTCTTATTAAAAAAAACTAGACTTGAAGAAAGTGTTGACTATTAATTCCAAGTGACCATGTTCAAACTGTTATAACTGGCTGCAAATTGTTTCTAAATTGACATGGTATATTCAAGTGAAAAACAACTTTATTGGGGACGAACTTAGGACTATAAAGTCCTCTCGTCCACTTAACCTCAAACATATTACTCATTGTCCAAATTAGCTCTACTGAAAAATAACATAAAAGTGAAACACATTCTTATATAAAGGCTCAAAAAACACTAACTGCATTATCAACAACAAATCCTACATAAAGGATGGCCTCATTTGATTGTAACTTATTTTTTATGCCTAGTAGGAATGTCAAGCACCACACAACCCCATTTAGTCATCTTCAGAAACTTCTAAAATAGTAAAAGTAAAATTATCTTGAAAATGTCAACAACATTACCAAAATCAAATAAAATTTATATTGTAAAACAACTTCCAAAACTAAGCTAATTTTCTGTATATTTACCTGAGGCAAACTTTGGTAACTTATACATATAACGTTTGCATTTCAATATGTTGATGATGCTATTAATTTCACTTTTTTAAAGGCAACTGTGTAAAATTAAAATTGGCAAGCAATATTGTGATTAAAGTGACAAAATATACAACAAGCAATGATTTGTTGTGCATTATTGCACTTGATAAGCCCATAGCCATGGTTGCTACAGGATGTTTATTTGATTCCTTGCCAGTGTTTTGAGAGGATTTTGAATACATTAAAGAAGAAGGAACCCATTTAGTTGGTTTGATTACTATTAGTTTTTTCCTGTTCATCCACAGAAAGCAGCATAAATTAAAAACAGAATTATTTCATTAACAACTTATCAATTCACTTAAAAATTAACCCTTTTAGGACGGTTGGGCTCTTTGTAGCCCACAGAAAATTCTCAAAGGAGGTGACACAGGCTATTTATAGACTTTCATAAAAAGAAGAACAGGATATTGTTGCCTACTTTTAATGTTTAAGACTCCCAACCCAAATATTGGTTTTATTGAAGAACGCATGTGTAACAACCTGTATTCCAATATTTTATATAGCCTATTATAATTACAACAGTTTATATTAACATTCCAGTTCACTATTTTTACAAAACAAGCCGACGTCACACAACACAAATTTATTTGTAAAACTTTTTGTTGTGTGACGTTCAATTGTTTTGTATTTATCTCTACCAACATGTAATATGCCATTTAACAAATATTGTATTAACCAAATATAAAACAGCTATAAAATCAATTAAAACATCAACTAAACCTGCCATGTAATCAATCTGTAGCATTGTCTGTTTGGGGTTTTGACTGGTTAGGGTGGAGTACTGAGTAGTTGTTATTTGTTGTTTAGATTTTCTTTATTTATTGTTCATTTTGAACATCGATCAAGATAATATAACTAAATATAGTAATGGAAGATAATACTCTTTTTTCAGTCAATCAAAGTAAAATTTGTACCTAGATCAAATTGTTTTTATAAATTAGAATTAATTACAAAAAAGTAAAAAAAATACGAAAACCAAAATGAATTATTTTTAAAAAGCATGCATTTTATGACAGCCTTGTACCTTAATTTGTTGTGAATAAAATGAGGAAAAAGTGTCTATTTTATTATTATATTTGGACTTGTGATTTATTTACAAAAAAATAGGCGTACTATCTCTTTATTTTCACTTCCGTCTTCTCAGTTATACCCATCATAAAATTTGGACACTACAAATAGTATGTACTAAAATAGTAACCAAAATTTTGATCGTCCTAAAAGGGTTAGACAAATATCAATGTTACACAGAAGGCATATTCGTAACAGAATGGACAAGAGGTCAGAGACTTTCCAGGAAATACAAGCAAAATTATTCAAACACATAACCCCATATAATTTACAATAATCATATATGGTACTCCATCATTTCACATGTTTGAGTTTTGTAAGAAAAAAAAAAAACAAAACAAAACAAAAAAACACCATATACTTGCTTGAAACCTATCATTTGTTTGAAATAAAATAGCTGATGATTAAATTAAGAAGAAAAATAAAGTTAAAGATATGACTTAAATAAACCATTATTTAGTTTGGAAGAATACTTTGAAATGTATTAATGTTTTAGCATGCTGACCTTAATTTTAAATTGTGACTTAAGGTTAATGGGTAATTTTATTAATAATAACATTTTAAATATGTTAAGCAATATACATACCCCTGTACTATTAACTTGTCTATGAATGGAGATGAAGTAACTTACTTTAGGTGGTGTTTATATGACCAACTGAGGAGTTTGGTGATGTATACAACATGTTTATCTCCCCTCCGAAAATGGGTTAGTTTGAGGGTATTTAAGTCAAAATTGTTAAGTTTGAACCTCAAGCAAGTGAGTCCTTATTTTAATGATTTAAAAAAAGAAGAAGAATGGCACAAACTAAAGGTCTCTATAAAATTTGGTGGCAAATTAAAATTAGAATAGTTTCTTAAAACCCCATTATTTAAGGCAAATAAAATATTCACTGAAAAGTTTTTTTGAAAACTAATGATGCCAAATGATATGCAACAAGAGAAAATTTGCAAAAAACAAACCATTTGTATTCCAATGCTGTCCTAATGGACTTCTATCAGCCACAGAAAATAAATGCTATGCTATTCATGGTTGTTGATTTTTTTATTTTTCTTAAAAACTTGATTCACATGAAAAGTTAGAAGAATCACCATGAACCACAAGCATAAAGTTAATGTAATGTAGTAATATAAATGGGGGGGGGGGTTAGGAAACCACCCCCACTTCAATTAGCCACTAAATTTTATAGAGTAACATTAGAGACCTCTAGTGTGTATCATTCTTCTTCCCTTGTTAATACATTTAAAATGAGATGTCACTTACATTCTTACATGTGAGACGCCGACTCAACGTTGTGCGTATTTTAAGGTGAATATGAGGGGTTCCTATTAAAAAAGTTTTGACTAACCCTCAAACTTTCCATTCTCAGAGGGGAGGGGAGGTCAAAATTTGCCATACATAAAGACTCCTCAATTGGTATTATAAACATTCCCCAAAAAGATATCACTTAATCTCTATTCATAAAAATATTAATCCCCTCATTAACATTACTTAAACGTACTCCCCTACTTTTAAGATGCACTGTATATTTGAGTGTATAAGTTTATATCATTAAATACAATTACTTTTTTATTGAGATCAGAATATTTTTGTATTTCTGCTATCATGCTCTAGAGAGTGAAGAAAGATGCCTAATATTATATAGACATACCTGCACAAAACCTGTGTTACTTGATATGTGTCTGAGAGTTTGAATCCTCTTTACAGTACAAATTTTAGCAATTCATACCATTGATTAAATTTGTTAATAATTTGTCAAATCTTAAGTATATATGTGAACAAAAATGTGCCTTTTTAAAATCCATAAATTTGTGGACATATTTTGTGTGTGTTATGTAATATGTTTCTTTATAAAATTTAAAAAAAATGTCTTCTTTATGTTTTATTGCTCTTATCAACTAGGATATATAATGTCATAAATCTGTTTTCTATCTTCTTACTGAAAGTGTATATGACCTGCATATATGACTATTAATAAACCATCCTTTCCAATGAACAGTTGACCTAAGTTAGTAACAATGATTAGACTCACTCAAATACACTCATTCACCATAATTTCCTATATCTTGACAATCTGTGTCTGATTAATAAAATAAATTTAAAATTGAACATGTCTTCAAAAAAAGTTTTGTTTCTCAAAAAAAGTTTCCTAACTATGAAAAACGTTTATATTCAACCAATTTTAATTAAATCTTAACAAAAAAGTGCAGTTAGGTGTTAAATTTACAAAAGGAGGCTGTAATATTGGACAAACTACCAATATGTCTATAGGTTTTTTTCTGTAAAATGATCTAGTCATTTCCTAAGCACAACTCATGTTGGTGAAAAAACTTCTGTAGTATTTTAGCTAAGCTCACCTTGGACACGGATGAGTATTCACTGAACCAACAGCCTGTTCTGCGAAGTTGATTACCCCAGAGTTTTGGATCTGTAATGAGTGAATACACCCGACGAAGCCTGTGTACTCGCTCTGGGATGGTGTCATAAGATCTATGTTTGGTAGCCCTCCTGAAATACACATTCATTTAAAGTTATAATTGGTATTTCATTGCTACCACTGTATTTTGATTTTTGGTATTATATATGAATTCCATGAAAACAAATAAATATTTTTCTTGTATAGTTCCAAACAATTGTTAGATAGCATGAAAAAAGCAATGTTTTATATATCTAAATAATTTGTTATATAGCTTGCTTGTATTATAAACAATTTAAAAAATACATATTATGTTGAATTAGAATTTATCATAAACTCTCAAATTAGCATCTGATACATAATAGCAGAAAACATATTGCATTTGCAATAGTGATAGATTAGGAAATAAAAAATAGCATCAGTTAGCCCTATACCAGCTACCAAGAGTATTTGATAATAATAAGTGGTAGATGACAACAAAAACCATAAGACTTTATAAACCATAAGATTTTATAAAGTCACTGGCTAAATAATTTCAAAACAATTACAGATAAAGCAATAAAACTTGGTACATCATTAGTGAACTTAAAAATCTACTTTTCAAAATAACTACCATTTTTCTGTCATATCAGAGGGACCGTCTAGAACAAGACCTACACTGTAATTAAAAAAAAAAAAAAATGTAAACCGGTGCCACTTTTTAAAGAGTGAACCTTTTGAGGTTGGATTTGTGGGTTTATGTTCTACTACTAAATACCTTTAATTTTATGTACTATTCGACCAATGCTGTCATTTAAGATCTTCTTCTGACTCCTTGAAGGGGCCATTCCCCTGGTATGAGAGTAAAAAATGGTAGTTACTTCAAAACGTAGATTTATAGGTGTAGTAATGATGAACCACGTTTTGATGCTTTGTCTGTTCCAGAAATTCGGAAATTACTAAGCCAATGCCAGACTTTATAAACACCCCGAATATTAAACTTAAATTGCACTGTTATAGAAATATATTTTTTTAAATTTATTTTATCTCTCTCTTTCTACAACAAAATTTAAATATCTAGGGGATGATTCAAATATATAAGGGGAATTATTAACCACAAAGCAAACTTCTCTGATCAATAAGATAGTCTTATTGTAATTGTATAAATCATCCGTCACAACTCTTAGTGTCCCTCCCATTACATCTTTAGGTGAAATACATTAATAACCAGAAACATGGCATAAAGTCCCCAACTCTTAATTGATAAACATAACTCATAAATAATTATCATTGTTTATGTTTATTGATTTGCTATAGTTATTAATCTTTCAACTTTACTTATGCTGAAGCTGCACTCAAATATTCACTATCGTCGAGAAGTAAGGCCAAAAAAGAAATAACGTCTGTGAATATGTTTTTCTAATGAAAATTACCAAAAAAACTATCTCACTGCACTGGTTACTTACCAATATATATGTTGCCTACAGTGTTCAGCTGGGTGAGTATGCCTGCACATTCACCAAACTCCAATTCCCCTCGGTCCAACTCTATGCTACCATCTTTGCCTTGTCGTTTGATCACCGCAGCATGTCTTTTACCGTCATCTACTCGACTGTTCGTTACTATTCTTGCTGGTGAAGATGATCCTAACTCATAACTTAGTTGGAGATGTCCATTCACCACTGAAATATTGAATTTGATATTTTAAAATCTTACAAAGATATAATTTTATAATCTGAAATAATACTGCAATAATGTTAAAAACACAATTAGTGTATCAGCAAATATTATGTAAATAATTGTGAACTATAGAGTATACATTTTATTAATATAAATCAAAATAAAATCTACGATAGTATTTTTAGTTCAACATAAACACAACCATTGTAAATACAAGCAGCAAAATTAATAAAGAAATGTTTACAAGTATTTTACAAATTATTTCTTATTTAGATTTTTTCTAATCTCAAAATTATTTGATTTTCTATGGCAATTTTTGATATACAAAATTCCTCAAGTTTAATTATTGATTAAATACTTGTATCAATCAATAAACACCACAAAATAATAATTAATTATTAACGTTTCAGGTACACTACACAGTTACAATTACCTGCTAAAGACAAATAATCCTGTCCAGTACTGTCCATTTCTGGGGTCTGCCCATGCCACAAAAGTAAGCCGTCTGGCTGAGTGGTTGAGAACTCAATGTGAATAACTTCCTGCTCATCCGGGTTGGTATGAGGCATCAGGTTCTTGCTCAACTCAACATAACCATCACCGTTAAAGTTAACTTCTGTTCTGAATTCTGCTCCTAAAAAAATTTGAAGGATATTAACTAACCTATATCAGTTTTAAAATAATAAAAGTTGTAAGAACATTATTTATTTATTAATTTTGCTCTACAAATGCATTATAAATAAGATTTTCACTATTATTATTACTTATTAAGACAACGATCATAGAGATGTGTGGGAATATAAGGGGTGAATGAGTGTAGTTATTTTTAATATCTACGGTCAGCTGCCCAATAGCCAGACAACTAAGAGACCTACTGTTTTATGGAATCTGAACCATGTAGTATTGGTCTGATATTCAGCTAACTGACAAGCCTGACACTTAGTTCTTCCCTACACAACATCCAAAATCTGGCTACCGTTGAGCAGACACTGTGCCAGTATTACGAGTACCAAGCATAGAACCCATCACCTACAATCTCCACAACATTTTGTTCCCAAGTAGCTAGGTTACAGAACTGTGCCACTAGTGCCGGCTTTCAACGGATTGTGTTAAATTCAATCCCCTGTTTATAAGGTAATTGCTCCACAATATACAATACAGAAATTTCATATGATAAACTAACATAATGCATTTATCATTTCTGAAGAAGAGCGGCTTATTTACTAAAGTTTAATTGGATTTTGTGATACAGTGTGAAGAGAATCACGGATTGGTGACAGGGAAGGATTGCATGTGTAAATAATGTAATATTACATTAAAAAGGAAAGGACGGTAAAGTAAATGCATCGCTGACTCAGTAAGTACAACTGTGGAATCATTATTAACCGCACTCGTCATTTGAGCGTGGGTCACCAGTTAACATTTTGGCAACATTTTCTCTGATGGATTTAAATGTTAACTATATAGGCTACTTACTATTGTTCCAATTGCTAAAATGTTTTTGTTAAAAGAAGAAAAATTGTAACTAAAAATAATTATATTAGGTTATTTCAACAGTTAA
Organism: Stictocephala bisonia; assembly: GCA_035578905.1. Taxonomy (NCBI): domain Eukaryota; kingdom Metazoa; phylum Arthropoda; class Insecta; order Hemiptera; family Membracidae; genus Stictocephala; species Stictocephala bisonia. The sequence continues at coordinate 6,587 of JAQJVL010009807.1, read as the reverse complement.
TGTGTTAAAAACATCTTTTGGTAGGTTATAGCATTGTTTCATTAATTAAAAATAAAATATAATGGCCAATTAATTAAATGTTTACAATTCTGTTAAATTTAATGAAGGTACATTACAACCATCTAATGACTCACTCGCCCACCCATACACATACAGTTGTAATGACCCATCCGCCCACCCATACACGTATAGTGGTATTGACTCACTCACCCACCCACACGTACAGTTGTAATTGTCTTCATTAAAATATTTTTGAAATATCATAAACTTCATCAATCAAGACTTATTTTCTGATGCTGTGATTTAACAAAAGTTACTGAACTAAAAATATAAAATGGCCCAAAAACATAAGGTCTATTTAATCAAATAATATTATAATGAGTTCTTCATAATGTTATGATGAAGCATTGGTGTTATTCATCATCTATTGTACTTCGAGCAGTTTCACAGCCCTTCCAGGTGCTGCCATGCCTACCACGCTATTTACTTTTTTTTAGCCATTTTGTGATATCCTAGCATATGTTTGTGTTAATTAGCTATTTTTACAATATGGAAGTTAAAAAAGGGAAACTATTCAACACAAAAATCTATTAGGACTTTTTAGAACAGCTTTTTGATTTGTGATTGTTGATTTACTGTTGTTCAAATGCTTTGAGTGTTTAAAAAGAATACATTACATTTAAACAAGTATGGAACCTGTTCTCTTCAAATCTTACTTTCTATCTTAACTTACATTATGATAAAATTAAATATATTTAGGAGCAAATCAGACCATATCAAGTGTCGGATACATACTTACTAACAGACTGACTATATCTGAAAAGTGTCGTGTTACATTAAAAGAATACATAAAAGCATTGTACAATAAATCAATAGTTTACAAGATTTTCAAGTTTATCTAAATGAGTACTGAGTCATCATTGATGATGTGATTTATGTAAGAGGATTCAAGATTTCTGGTTTCTTGAATTACAAGGATTCTTTGTTGAAATATCATGCAGTTATAAAATTAATAATAACTGCATTAATAATAAACATAATTAATAAATAAACTCAAATAATTGGAAATCTTCAACAAATTAATATTGAACGCCATTTATCACTTTTACTTCTTGATTACAATTAATTCTTTGAATAATTTAGCTGGTAGGAAGTTAATGTATTTGTTTGCTTCTGTTATTTACTAAATATATAAATATTATATAAAATGTTTATAAATTTAGGATGCAATAAAATTAAAAACTGAGTACCTTTAACATTTTTTATTAAAATTGATTAACACAACATGTTTCAACTTTATTGTCATTTTCAAGTGTATTATTATTATTAATTATTATTATAATTAATTATTATTTATTATTAATCAATTTTAATAAAAAATGTTAAAGGGTACTCAGTTTTTAATTTTATTACATCCTAAAAATACGTAAGTAGCCCTAATTTTTAACATATATATATATACATATATATATATATATATATATATGTATATTCATAATATTTTTGTTATCATTTCAGACTTCATCATTGAATATTTTAACTTTGACTATATGGCTAGATCTAACTATATAACCTTGGCTTAAATAGTAACACTTCTATTGTAAAAATATACAGTTTAGCTCATGTACAATACCTATTGTGATTCTGACCTAACATGTTTAAAAAGATGCTTCATCAAACAAAAAAAGTTTCTGAGAAGAATTGTTAACTCAACACTTACGTTCTTCACAATTAAGGCCGGCATAACCAGGCGGGCAGGTGCATTTATAGGAAGTAGCTGTTGCGATACAGACGGCTCCATTTTGACAAGGTTGTAGGGCAACACACATATCTTGCTCCACTTCACAATTCTCCCCACTGAGAAAGCCAAGTTAGCATTAATTACACAAAAATATTGTAATGTACTGAAATTAAATTAAAATATTTACTTAGATTAACATGTTGTATTGCTCAATGTTACAATATACATATTCTATGATATCTTCCACCTTAATTCACAAACTATCATGTCAGAAGAACAGAATTGAACATTAAAAGATAATAAAATCCAACAACCTGCTTAATTTCTATATCAATCAAGACATTAACCCTTTGAGTGCTGGTCCTAAATATGAAAACCATTTGAGGAATGCTGGCCATTTTTTGGTACTTTTTAAAAATTCATAGATTTAAAACCATTAAACATAGAACGTTTCTACTTACATGTTTGAATTCTATATTTCTTCTTCTTTTTATCAGTATACAATTAAAAATAACATTTTTTTCATCTCCTAATATCAGTGTTGTTAATAATAGTGTTTTACAAAACAAAACAAACAACAACAAAAACAAAGAGCAATTGAGCATATAAAATCATTTTGAACACGGTTTTATTGCCCTTTCATACAAAACTAAGTAAAATAAGTAAAAATAAGAACTAATAAAATAGTTGTGTTTTTATTTACATGCTCTATTTATGCTTTGCAATAGAGTCCACTCACTAAATGAATGGTTAAGAGGCAAATTGGACCAACACTAAATTTTTCATTCTGAGATATGTAAAGCTAAAGTAAAAAATTTACTGTACCAAACTTTAATAATAAAAACTGTTAATTATTAACTATGTGAGAAGTTTAATATCGATTAAAATTCTTTTTCTAAATAGAAAATACAAATTTTTTAGAAACTTCTTTTTTCAAATTAAAAAAGAACTTAAAATGAAAAAAATATATTTTTCATATAGAAAATTTAGTTTGGTTATAACGCAACCTGAAACACACGTTTGCCTATATACAAACATATTTTCAGTGAATAAGAAATAAAAACGCGAAGGACAGATAAATAGGAAATAAAATCCCACCATACAGGTTGGTCCATTTTTCTTTTCACCTAATTATGATTTAACATTACATGTAACTTATATAGGTTGGTCCAAATTTCTATAAAATAAATGTTTAGTTGCAAACTGGGCCAAACATATTTCATGGGATTCAATAAAAACAACGGCTGATAGTGGTTGGTCCATTTTTCCATAAAAAAGAACTAAATTTTCTGCATATGGTCGTGTTGTCACCTAAAATGAATAAATTTTGGGTTGGTCCACTTTATCTCTTAACCATTCAAGTAATAGTTCTGAAACGTGCAGGAAAAAGCAGTGCAGCCTAGCGGCTACAACTTATCATTCTGGCTAAAAACAGTACAGTTTGCACATTCTAGCGGTGTCACGGCTCATTAACATCACTAGAGAACATTTAGAGTACCAGACTCTGTATTAATACTCAATAGGCTATTTAACAAAATTAAAGCATCGATCCCATAAAACTACGGGATCCTCATTCTTTGGTAGTTACGCTACTCCGTAAAAATACGAGATCCGCAGCCAAAGTGTTAATTAACCATTTTCCTTCACCATAAACACTGTCTATTAGATTAAGTTGACTTTATGGACTTAACCTACAAACCAAGACACCCACAGAAAATTGATTCCCATTTACTCAGGATGTAAAAAGCTGAATAAAATGTTGACAAAAATCCTTCCCTATAAATCAATTGATATATTTTTAAAAAGTGAGCTGAACTTAAGGCAAGAAATGAATTATCTATAATAATTAAGTGAACAGTAAAAAACATTTCAAAATACTGCATTCTCAATCCAATGATAAAAAATACTCTTATTTATTTTGTAACAATAACAACTGTGTGAAAAATTAATAAAAAAGATAATCAATTGATGGATGATTAAGGACATAACCAGCTTATAACTTACAAAATATGCATGGCTTAGATTGGACAGAACTCTAGATTAACCCATTGTGGATCACTGACGAGCTCAGCTCCCATGCAGTGGCTGGGCCTAGTGGCACAATGACAACCTCAGCTCGCATAAGCGATCTGCTTTTACTTTTATCTCCAAATAGTTACCATAGACTCTACTAGGTTGCGTAAGCGTCTCTATTCATCAAAAAGGTATTTTTTTAACGGGGTTCATTTATTAAAACTTAATTAGTTGCCAATGCAATATCGCCGGTACCCCAGCAATCCACTATTACATCTAAGCAATTACCTGCAGTTTTATTGCGGTACGCTGTTACTGTTCTGCCTCCGAGCCGGTGCACAAATTGATTCGTACCCGCTGGGGCGCGCATGTCTAAATAAATCGATCTGCAATGGGTTAAAAGCTGGGATTTGACCAACTATGCTTCTGGCCAATATAAATAAACTGGGGATTAAAAACACAGTGAGTGATGAAGAGTATTTTGACAGAGATGAGTATTTTTTTACCCTCTAACTTTATTGTTTTATGTAGTCATACATACTAAAACTTAACTGTAGCACATTGTTCCCATAATGCATTCAGCAGTGCACTAAGGGAGAATTGAAGAAAAATGTATAATTTGGTAGTAGCACCGACTTCACCAAACAGAAATAACTTGCAAAACTGTTAGCTAGATCTTGTGTTTTTCATTTCTTTCCTGGAAAGTGTTCAAAATAAGGAGATCCTTTGTCCCTGTTCAGAGAGGATTAAATATAAAACTGTATGTTTGGATATATAACGTGTATATTTACCTAAATCCTGTAGGACAAGAGCACTGGTAGCTTCTTCCGTCTGGTCCTGGGTAGCAGGCGCCATTATTCTGGCAAGGCCTTAGTTCACAAGGATCCTCATGCCTCGCTGAACATTGTTGGATATTGGCTGAATCCACCACAGATCTGATCAGGTCCAAAGTCAGACTTGAAATGTACACCTGAGAAAAAGAATACTTGACAATGTAACTCTCAGTGATAACAGAATTAATAATTAAATTGGATTATCAAACTAAAAGCATTCTTCTGAAACCAAATATTTTTTAATCAGAAAAATGTCAAAATTCCACTGCTTCAAAAGCCAAAATGGCCAAACATTTTGGAGAAAACATAATAAAGGATAGTCAAGACAGATATCAAATTGAAGGTATATTTCTATTAAATCTGAATTTATCTTTACGTGATACATCAAAATATAAAAGGATAAATTGACGCTAACTGTAATAATTCACATTATCAGAGTATGACTTTTGAATTAGGTTTAAATGCTATGACATTCTTGTACAATACAATGGATATTGTAGTAGATTACATATATTCCACAATAGTATTTTATGTCAGATCATTGACAAAATAAATGGCAGTTACAAATTGTATTATGTACTTCATTCTATACATATAGTCCTCCCATCCACCCATCCTCATGATTGACCCACCTGCCCAGTGCCCACCCATACAGGTAGAGTGGTATTGATTGACCTATCCACCCACCCATACAGGTACAATGGGTCATCTACGAGTGTGATGTTCATAAATAAAAACAGTAGATAAATAGATTGCATAATATATTTTCAAGGTAATACAGTGTTGATTGAATGTATATATATATATATATATATATATATATATATATGTATATATATTTGAATTACTTACACGTTCATATGTTTTTATCAAGTTTTAAGAAAACACTATACATTAAAAAAAAGTTGTTTTTAATTGATGAGCAACAAAAATTTTGTTCAAGAGTTTAAAAAATACTCATATTCACTTTATGTGATATATACATATAAAGTTTACTTTCCATGCAACATTAGGATATAATGATAGTTCATTAATAATTAGACCTTAAATCGCTCATATCAAGAATCAAATTTTAAATATCCATAAATCATCATTAAAGAGACAGAAAATTAAATATTTTTAAAACTATTCATCAGAGCATATTTTAGGTCTGAACTAAAAACTCAGTTTTACTTTGTATCATATTAATCTTTAGTCAGTAAAAAAAGGATGAAACATAAATATAAGTACATAATTAATTAAACTTATGATAGTAATAACACTTAACATAAAGAATAAACTGGTATTGTTTGTCTATGTATTCATCACTACCAAACGTATTTGACGGGTGAGTAGGTCAACAGTACCGTGCGTATATGGGTGGGCAGGCAGGTGGGTAGTGACTGCCATACATGAATGGGTGGGTGGATGAATCATCACTATCGTACTTGTATGGGTAGCTGGTCGGATCATCACTACCGTACCTGTATGGGTGGGTCATAACCACCGTATGTGTATAGGTGGATGGTTGGCTCATCAACTAGCGTACTTGTATGGGTGGGCGGGTGGGTTACAATCACTGTACGTGTATGGGTGGGTTTAGTAATCACTATTGTACATGTATGGGTGGGCAGGCAATTATAAAATCTAGGAAAATGCTATAAGAAACATATTAGTGAGAAAATAATTTAATCTACTAACATATATACGTTAAAAGTAGATTTAGAGAAATACAAATTGTACGGTAACATAACGACGAAAGCGTCTAAAAATTTTATGTCACACACATTAAAATGACCGAATATAAAACACATTTCTGCCAGTTGTATTACCTTTATGCAAACTCGAGAGAGTCTGTGTATAAATACATTTTTTTATTAAAAACTTAACCCACCAGTTCACATGGTCTAACAGGCATGTGCGTGAAGTTTATTAGATGAGTGAAGTTTTGTTGAAGTTGAGGCCTTTTTGCTTTTTAAATTGTTTTAATTTTTTTTTTTTTAAAAATTTGTTGGGGGAAA
>JAQJVL010009806.1:0-14743 GCA_035578905.1 Stictocephala bisonia | reverse complement strand
CTGCTTGGGAAAACTTTGCGAGAAGCGTTCTACCGCGATTCGTGTAAGAAGACTCAAGATAAAATGAAGTGAGAACTGTCGTTCGTTGCGTTTCCCTCCAAGACATTGATGGACCTCGCTACCACCTCACCAACGGTTGTCTCCGGACCTTCCCTCACCTAATTGGAATATTGGACAAGGTACTGTTTTTCATCATTTCATGTGTGTAACTTTAGTTATTTTTGTAAGCATATTGCTTGACATTTTGTCCCATTTTGTAACAACAAATTATCCACAAGCTCTCTCTATAGACATTAACTTTTTGGGCGTTTTTTAATATAAAAATTCCCTGGTCCTTCGAATCAATTTAGATATAAATATTTAATTTTCTCATCTCTCCTTTACCGCTCAACACTCCTGTATAAAGGACAGTCACGTGGCCAAAAACTGAGAGTAGTTTTAACCACTTTATAAATGCATGGTAGAAAGCTAATGGGACGAAATTACGTATACTTATGACAATATATACACATCTTAAACTGTCATAAGAACAAAAATTGCCAATCAATTCAATGTTAATCACTGTGATGAGTGAAACGAACGTCTTTTATAACCAAACTAGGGGACACTCCTGCACGCTTCGCGTGCCAACCCAAAGCTAGATGCAATCTATTCACCTCGGCCTTCCGCCTCGGTATGTGACTTTTGACTACAAATAATAGTAGATTACCTGTATAATGTAAAATCACAATATTAAATTTATTTACAGTATCTCACTCACATCACTTGTGTTGCTACCTACTAATTAGTATAAATACCCCATTTATTACTTAGCCTATTGCAAACGTGTTAATGTCATTTGTTTTTGTTTAACAGCTGAAGATTAAACTCATAGTATAATTTTGCATCAATTGTACTATGTCAAATATGCAAAATAAACACGTTTATTTATTTACAGAACACCTGTCATTAATTTCCTAAAATCAAACCAATTTTATCGCTATGAAACCATTTTTTATGGGCGTTTTCTACCCCTTAGGAGTAATTTATCACGATGAAAATACTTTAGTTGTCCTATTTAAGACCTAAAGAAACAGTGTACAACATTTCAACTCCCTACCTACATGGAAAGTTGGAGAATTAGTGATGAGTGAGTAAGTGAGCCAGTGCTTTACCTTTTATAGATGTAGATATTACATTATAACCCATTTATGCATTCAATTCTTTTATACTAGGTTCTTATTCCTCTCTTTGTTTTTATAATTATTTAACTATATAAATTTGATATTCTTGGGCAATGGTGAAAAATAAAATTCAAAACATTGAAGACGAAGAATTCAGTTACCTATATCTAATTAAATTTAACTAGTTCACTCACCCTCCCTTGACACACGGCTTGAATCCCCGCCCCCCCCCCCCCTAAGAATAGTGACGTTATAATAATGATCGGTTTTATTGCACATACATCTCAATTCGTGTGAATACAAAGTTAGGAATTTTTAGTGGAGTTAAACAACTAAACGAAAATACATTAGAAAAAAGATCTCTTAGGAAAAGTTAGTAAATCATTCGTATATTTCAATTTTTAAATTTTGCCTCCTTACAATTTACCAAGAAAAAAACACTTTTTCTGAAAAAAAAATAATATATTAAGATACTATAACTAAGAATGTATGTGCATTCATGACTCTATATATATATATATATATATATATATATATATATATATATATATATATGTATATATATATAAGTAATTTAACTTCATACGGTTATATAAAATCCTGAAGCAAGTTTTCATGCAATTACTCGTATAAGAGAGGTGGGATCTAGAATATTTTGCCAGTTTTGCTGTCAGCTTTATACTCGTTTGTTACGTCCACTTCATGTGATCAGGGTTGGAGAGTCACATGAGGAAATCTTCTTTAAATTCTCTAAGTTCCAAAGTTAGATATAGATGTGATAATGTTTGGTAGTTTGGTGATAAATACGGAGTATATGTGAAAAAGTTGGACTTGGAAAGTGTAATTTTCAACAGCCACTATAAATGTTTTGTGTGCTAATCGTAATCTATCTTTACAGCCAGGACTAAATTAGTATAATCATACGGAATCTATTTAAATTTAAAGTATTAGAAAGATCCACTATAGTAAAAGCAAGTCACTCACTGAATATTGTTTAAAAATATAATGTTTTAATTTAACCCCACTGAGAAGCAAAAACTGAAAGACCAAAACACATTTAAACTTTAGTAAAACTTTTGCATCGTACGGTTTAAAAGCTTGGTATTATTAGTTATGCTTCTGCTTTTACATTTTATTTATTATTTTAGTTACAATTTTATTTATTATCTGTTTATATAAATCTAAATAACAAAGATATTGTAAAAAATTACTTAACTTTTATCCCAAAAAGTAAGTTTGTTGATGCCCTTTCAGAAGTGAAGTCCCAGAAGGGTCGTCATTCAATTTGTTAATCCCAAACTTGTTAAGCCAAAGCAAATTCGGAGGGCTTTGGCTTATTCAAATCTAACGATACATCTGAAGGAATACAGTCAGTGTTCTTACACAGAGATGGGCAAAAGTCTGGAATATATTTATTATTTTTGAAACTATTGAAAGAAATTTAACGAAACTGTGTAGTTATGTACGAGTACATGTCCCTATACAAAACATTTAAGGCATTTTACTTAATTTTTGCAAGGTGATGGCCCATGAAGGATGTCTTAAACATTTTAAATGTAAGTCTACTTCGAGTTATACATCATTTTAAAGGTCTTTGTTTGTACAACACAATGGTGCAGACCTGAGGTCAAAAAGATGACCCAGTCCGAAAATATCTCAGAGAATATAATGCCATATAACTAATACTGCTTAAGAACAAGAATAAGTTAGTTATTATATATTGCTGGGTATAGTTATATTTTAACTGACAGAATATGAGAAACTAATTCATTAAACAAATCTAACAAATAAACATTTTCTTAAACTATTTTTATGGTATGCCTACTGTCAAAAGTGTTTTGATAATTTTTATTTTTTTTAGTTTTGTTAGATAAAATGGTTATTTTTATAACGCAGTCTTTCGTTACAATTGTTAACAATAAACGACTTACCAATAACAGGGACCTCAAATAGGGATAAATAAATTGTCGTATAACTAAGAAGATTTAGTTGTATATAAAATTAAATTCTTTGAGTGGCTATATTTTCTGACTGGGGCATTCTTTTGACCTCAGGTTTTCAATTTTTTATTGTACAAACAAAGGCCTCTATAATGAGGTATAACTCGACTTAAATTTAAAATGTCTAACATTTTAGGCTTACATTTAAAATGTCTAAGATTTCTTTCATGGGCCATTCCCTGGCATACAATAAACGAGTAAAATATGTCGAAAAGTTTGGTAAAGGGATATGTACATAACTAAAAAGTTTCATTAAGTTTCTTTAAATAGTTTTAAAATTAATAAATATATTCCAGACTTTTTCCCAACCCGGTATAACCAATTAAAAAAAAGCTTTAAATAATATGATGCATAAGTAAAGTATTAATTTTATTATTATTTATACTCCAATCATGAAGATATGGGTGAATATGAATTTCGAATGAGTGTACATGAGTGAATGTAGTCATAACTAATAGTCCAATAACAAATAAACATATTGTTGTACCTATTCGCATACAAGCATGCAAATATTATTGGGTGCTTTTCCACAAAGTGTTTTTTTTATTCTTGGAGCTATTTTAACAATACTTTAAACAATATCACGTTAATTGTTGATGCTTTGTTATTTTATTTTGTAAGTACACTCTAATGCTTTAATAATAAAATTTTCCTGCACAAAATACCTTTTTATTACGTACGCAATTATGCTGACACAGGGCATATTATACTAATAGCCCAGTCAATGAAGGTTTTGTGTCGCAACTAATTAGGGGAAAGCTGAATTTTTGCAGGGTGTTAGTATATAAGGTAAACAATAAAAAACGACAAAGTCCCGACCCCCACCCCTCTTGCTTTCCCCCCCACCCCCTCCCAAACATCGCAAGAGCAGTACTTTGGTTAAATACTCATAGCTTGAAAACTAATAAAGTTACAGACGTGATTCTTTTTTTATATTACACCTAACAATATGGCAAACAAATTATGTAATTACAATTTTTATCTGTATAGCTTAGTTTAACCGTAATACTGATATACATTCAAAAGAATGCCTCTGTTAATTACAAAAACTTACTTTAACCAATTATATCATTTTATCCTTACATTGTGGAAAGAAACGTCTTCAACAAAACTTATAGATAATTTAATTAGCTTTAAAATGATGTATCTAACATTGCTTAACGTTGACATTATGGCTTCATAGAGAGCGATTAAACAGTAGCGGGTATAGCGCTGTGCCGCCCCCACGCTGCTCAGCAGTGCCGCTGCCGCCGTTGAGGGACATCGTACTTGTATCTCGTATTTGTATACTCGTATCCGTAGTCTTAAGTTATTTAGAGCAGCAATATAATAATTTTCACTTAAGGGTCCATAAGGAAATAAAGATTTAGTTCACTTGTATCACTGATAAATAACCAAATTTCACTGTCTAGACTCTGTTTTTTAGTTTAAAAATCTTAGTTTTGTGATACAATAAATGCAAGATAGTATTTTCTATATATATATATATATATAAAGTAATATAAAGTTTAAATTAGGGCTACTTACGTATTTTAGGATGTAATAAAATTAAACTGAGTACCCTTATATTTATTTTTATTAAAAATTCATTATACAACATGTTTCGACTTTCTGGTCATTTTCTAGTATAAATTAAATAAGTTGAGTATATAATAATGTTTAAATTAAAATTGTAAAACATGTGGTTTTTGTAAATATTGATGAATGTGGATAAGTTGGTGATATTTTTAGTTATAATTTTTAATGTATCGAATTTTATCAAAAATAGGGTTTGTATAATTGATTTGTGTGTTCAACATGTTCAGTGGATTATCTTTTTGTGCCAAATATATATGTAATTCTTCTGTTGCATTCATTTTCTTGCCCTTTTTCATAAAATTTAATATTTCCATGTTTTCTTCTATTTTTGTGTACGTGTGGTTTGTAGAGAGCAAGTGTTCTGCGAATGTGGATTTCATTGTAGTTGTGTTATAGCTTCTGAGAGCTTGTATATGTTCTTGAAAGCGTGTTTTGAATGGTCTTCCAGTTTGTCCAATGTAGAATTTATCACAGTCTGTACAATTAATTTTGTAAATACCTGATTTGCTGTAAATGTTGTCATTATTATGCTCTTTTTGAGATTTTTTATCTAAAATGTTGAATGTGTTGTTGCGTGTGGTGAAACTTAGTTTGTAATTTGTATTTTGAAAGGTTTTTCGAATAGCTTTGTTTAGGCTTGTGTTATATGGTACGTTTATAAATTTGATCTTCTTTGGGTCTTGATTTGTTGAGCTGTTATTTCTTTTCTTCTTTTTGTTTCTTATTAGTTTTTCAATCATGTTTGGTTTGTATCCCTTTTTTATTGCCAAATATTTTATTATATTTTTTTCTTCAGTGAAGTGTTTCTCGTTCATTGGTATGTTTATTAGACGATTTATCATAGAATGGAAAGTTGATAATTTGTGTTGCCAGGGATGATTGGATGTAGATGGTATTATAAGGTCGGTTTGTGTGGGTTTTCTGTAGATTTTGAATGAATGTTTATTGTTGATTTTGGTAATTGTTAGATCTAAATAATTGATTACATCAGTTTGGGCTTCTTTAGTGAATTGTATTTGGGGGAACATAGAATTTAAATAAGATAAAAAATCATTACTTTCTTCTAAGTTTCCATCAAATAAACAAATAATGTCATCTACATATCGGTACCAGTATATAATTTTGTTTCTGAACGGGTTGGATGGGTGCATTATTTTCTTTTCTTCCAGATTGTGTATAAATATATTCGAGAGAAGACCTGACAATGGGGAACCCATTGCTAGACCATTTTCCTGTTTGTAGTAAGTTGTATGAAATTGGAAATAATTTTGATCTGTACAAATTTTTGTTAATGTTGTGATGTCTTTTATTTCTTGGTTGTTCAATGAGAAATTTTTCTTCAAATCATTTTCTAAAATTTGTAATGCTTCTTGAGGGGGTATGTTTGAATACATGTCTTTTATGTCAAATGAAAGAAATAAACTGTTTTTAGGTATGTGAATGTTATCAATCTTGTTGACGAGATCTATTGTATTTCTTATGTTATAATTTGTATTCCAAACAATGTTATTTTGTATAGTTTTGTTCAGATATTTACATAATTTGTATGTTGGTGCGTTTCGAAAATTAACTATAGGTCTGATTGGTATGTTGAGTTTATGTGTTTTTGGGTATCCTTTCATTTGTGGGGCTTTTGGGTTGATCATTTTAAGGTTGTTTTGTTCTGCTTTTGATAGAGTTTTACAGCGTGTTATTGTATCATTTGTTCTCTTCAAATAGTCTTGTGTTGGATTTTTGTTTAATTTAATGAATTCGTTGTCATTGATAAAGTCCATAACTTTTTTATCATAATCTTCTTTCTTAATCATGACAACTGTGTTTCCTTTGTCTGCTTTTGTTATAATAGCATTGTTTGATTTTAACTTATTTGAGATAGATTCTATCAATTTCATTTCTTGTTTTGATGTTTTTTGTATTAGTGATTTGGTTGGATTTAAATTTGTTTTGTTCAGTTCATGAATAAAATTGTGTTGTAGTGGTTCTTGATCTGTATTGTCTGTGTTTTTTATTGCAATATGTAAATTTAAAAGTTCGTCTTGGATTGTATTTTTCTTGAAATCAAGATTAATATTGTGTTTTAACGATTGTCCTAAAATATGGTTTTCTTCTTCTGTGAGTTTAATTTCTGTTAGATTGTGCACTCTAGGGTAAAATGTATGAGTAATTGTTGTATTGTCTTTGTAGTGCTTGTGATTTTGGGTTTTAATTAGGTTTTGTATTTTATTGTTATGTCTTTCTTTCTTCTTTTCTATCATAGGTGATATCCAATCTTCAATGTATTGTTGTATTTCTTCTATTGTTTCTTGATGAAAATGTGAAGTAATTTGAATGTAGATATCTCTTTTTAAATGATTAATTTTATTGAGTTTCAATTGTTTTTTGAGCTGCTATTGATTTAGAGTTTGTCCAAATGTTAACAAAATTGGGTGTTATGTTGGTAGATAAACATTTTTTGTTAAATTTTATGTCTTCTTGAATAGTAAGGCATTTGAAGGTTAGGAATTTGTATTTATGAATTAACTTTTGGTTGTTAGCCATTATTATAAAGTAATATAAAGTTTAAATTAGGGCTACTTACGTATTTTAGGATGTAATAAAATTAAACTGAGTACCCTTATATTTATTTTTATTAAAAATTCATTATACAACATGTTTCGACTTTCTGGTCATTTTCTAGTATAAATTAAATAAGTTGAGTATATAATAATGTTTAAATTAAAATTGTAAAACATGTGGTTTTTGTAAATATTGATGAATGTGGATAAGTTGGTGATATTTTTAGTTATAATTTTTAATGTATCGAATTTTATCAAAAATAGGGTTTGTATAATTGATTTGTGTGTTCAACATGTTCAGTGGATTATCTTTTTGTGCCAAATATATATGTAATTCTTCTGTTGCATTCATTTTCTTGCCCTTTTTCATAAAATTTAATATTTCCATGTTTTCTTCTATTTTTGTGTACGTGTGGTTTGTAGAGAGCAAGTGTTCTGCGAATGTGGATTTCATTGTAGTTGTGTTATAGCTTCTGAGAGCTTGTATATGTTCTTGAAAGCGTGTTTTGAATGGTCTTCCAGTTTGTCCAATGTAGAATTTATCACAGTCTGTACAATTAATTTTGTAAATACCTGATTTGCTGTAAATGTTGTCATTATTATGCTCTTTTTGAGATTTTTTATCTAAAATGTTGAATGTGTTGTTGCGTGTGGTGAAACTTAGTTTGTAATTTGTATTTTGAAAGGTTTTTCGAATAGCTTTGTTTAGGCTTGTGTTATATGGTACGTTTATAAATTTGATCTTCTTTGGGTCTTGATTTGTTGAGCTGTTATTTCTTTTCTTCTTTTTGTTTCTTATTAGTTTTTCAATCATGTTTGGTTTAATTTTAAATTTACATATTGCAATAAAAAACACAGACAATACAATGAGAAACACTTCACTGAAGAAAAAAATATAATAAAATATTTGGCAATAAAAAACGGATACAAACCAAACATGATTGAAAAACTAATAAGAAACAAAAAGAAGAAAAGAAATAACAGCTCAACAAATCAAGACCCAAAGAAGATCAAATTTATAAACGTACCATATAACACAAGCCTAAACAAAGCTATTCGAAAAACCTTTCAAAATACAAATTACAAACTAAGTTTCACCACACGCAACAACACATTCAACATTTTAGATAAAAAATCTCAAAAAGAGCATAATAATGACAACATTTACAGCAAATCAGGTATTTACAAAATTAATTGTACAGACTGTGATAAATTCTACATTGGACAAACTGGAAGACCATTCAAAACACGCTTTCAAGAACATATACAAGCTCTCAGAAGCTATAACACAACTACAATGAAATCCACATTCGCAGAACACTTGCTCTCTACAAACCACACGTACACAAAAATAGAAGAAAACATGGAAATATTAAATTTTATGAAAAAGGGCAAGAAAATGAATGCAACAGAAGAATTACATATATATTTGGCACAACAAGATAATCCACTGAACATGTTGAACACACAAATCAATTATACAAACCCTATTTTTGATAAAATTCGATACATTAAAAATTATAACTAAAAATATCACCAACTTATCCACATTCATCAATATTTACAAAAACCACATGTTTTACAATTTTATTTTAAACATTATTATATACTCAACTTATTTAATTTATACTAGAAAATGACCAGAAAGTCGAAACATGTTGTATAATGAATTTTTAATAAAAATAAATATAAGGGTACTCAGTTTAATTTTATTACATCCTAAAATATATATATATATATATATATATATATATATATATATATATATATATATATATAAACCAGTATAGTATTTTTATAGCTTCTTATTTCCTGCACAGCAAATAATATGTTTAATAATTTTGTTTTTAAGTCAATTACAAAGAATTGGTTGCCAACATGTCATCGGTTTGGTCCGAAATATTGTTACAATGTATTCCACTGCATTTTCCACACATAGATGTGCAATTAAACCCGGCTTTTCGGTAGCTATAGTTTGTAACACACAATGTCTTACAGTTGCAAGATATTAATAGTAGAAGTTCACTTGGAGCAGGGGGATTCGTCATGGGCTTAGGTATCAGTCTATTATTTTATGTATACTGCCAACCCCACTCTTCTGCTGGAAGTTTAAAACCCAACCAAGCTTGAATCTGGTGGTAAACCCTCAAAAGATGCTGATGAGCAGCGTCTGAAGTAGGTGGAAGTTTTGCCAAATCAAAGTTTGACTTAAGCAACATTTTTCCGGTTAGTTGCTTGTACTTAAAATATTGAGAGTTTTGAACTTGAACTTCATTGAGAGTTTTGAATTTCGATAAGTTGTACATACTTAGAATGAACTTTTCTCCACTTTTCAGAAGGATTTCTTTGTCAATATCTTGCTTTGTAAAAAGCTCAACCTGAGCTTTAGATTCAGTTGATTTACGTATTAGGTCAGCTGCTTTTAACTTCCCTAGTCCATAGAAAGAAGATGTGTTGCAACCAGTTATGGAATGCGCAAAAAGCAGTGAAGTTCGCTGCTCAACTTATGTAGATGTTCTTACTGTAGATGAATAAGAAAATCTACAGAGTATACTTTCGACACTGAAGATGGCTTTAAGTAGAAATGTTTGCCGTCATGTTGGGGAGCTAATGCCACAAGTAAAACTAGAAGATCTGTATCAGTTCCCACTACAACAGTGGTATTAACAGTTTGCGCATATTTAATTGCCTGATCGACAATGACAGTGTCGGCGTCATCTTCCGCAACAACATTTATATTGTTGTTCAACAGCACACCTTGTTGTAACTGCTTCTATAAATCTCTTTTTGTTCTGATGGTTTGCTGAGAAATCTGCTTGTTGTGTTGTGCAAACTGTATTTTCATCAAACAAAATTGTGTGAGAAAATTTCTTCGATGCTCTTCTCTCCTGTTCTTGCCATTTCGTAGTTGTAGAGTTGGAATACCCATCAAATACCACTGTCACTCTATTTCCATATCTACAAATTACATAGCTTAAATAGGACCCTACAATTTCTTTAAAAGTAATGTTTTTTCCCCAAACCGCTGCGTGTAACAAATATCCACCATCTATCACAAAACAGCTTCATTTGCCTTTAAGTTTTCTTGAACAATTCCACCTTCAAATACCTTCATAAACGATGTTTTTGTACCTTTTCGTAGTAATGTCTTGTCAAATAATGAGGATGGGTGGGATCCTAATTCGAACTCAAAATAAGATTTCAACTTAACAGAGCTATCACAGACGCATAGTATTCTATTGAATATATGCTGGGGGTTTATTGTAACCCCTTTAGACCTAACTTTGATAGACTTAAAACTCGCCTGTGTTCTAACCATATCCTTCCTGTGTAACTTTATTTCACTGAACGATTTTCCCACCATATTTTTCGTTGCTTCCAAGCCAACTTCATATGATTCATCACAATTTACAGAGGAGTCGCATACCAGCCCAGTTGAAAGTGATATTAATCCACTAGTTCCACAATCAAACAGATTGTGCTGAATTAACCAGTATTTGAACTTTGACAAATCCTGTAAGTTTCTTGATTTGCGGCTTTCTCTCAATTCTACATGCTGCTCATGGGTATTATAGTTTAATCCAAGAAAACTTCTAAAGGCTTCACTTATCCGTAAGAATGAAGGAGCTCCTAGTACTCATTTATTTAAGGTGCTCTCAGTTATTCCTCGGCCATGAGTTAGACCTATTGATTTTAAAGATTTCATCAATGACTGCTCTATACACATGTCACTCCAATTTCCAGACCAGAACTCATCTTTTCTTCTAATAGTGAAGAGACCTTTTGTCACAAAGAGATCGTACTCTGTCTCAGTCAGCTTTGATTTGAGTTTCTTCATTTCTTGGACATACATCTGAGCAGATTTTGCATAAGGAATGTGTCCAGCAGCATGAAAGTAAGGAACAATATCAGTGTTAGTGTCTAGGTGCAATTTCCAGTTCACCGTTCTCTCTGCTAGGATAAAATTTAGCATTAGGTCGATTTGCTGAATTAGATTTAGCCAGAGCTTTGATGTTCTACTCTCAGACTTCTTTAAATTGATGGGGTCTGTCAGCTTTGCCAAGGCTGATTGAATGGATTTGTCATCACACGCAGTTGCTTGAGTAATATCACAGTGAGAAAGTTGGTCATAAACTGTTTGAACCTCGTTACAAAACACACTTGAACGTAACTCTTCATCTTCTGTCACTTTTTCAACAATAGCAGCATAGGTTAATATGTATGCTCTCACAGCTCTAACGAAGGCATGTCCAAGCGCCTGATGAGTCACTGCTAGAAGCGGCACCGCGCCGGCGGTGCAGTGTCCGCTACTGTTTAATCGCTCTCTGTAAAGCAACTACGTCAATAAATAGCTTGACTAGATCCATCATATTGAAGCTAATTAAATTATCTATAAGTTTTGTTGAAGACGTTTCTTTCCACAATGTAAGGATAAAATGATATAATTGGTTAAAGTAAGTTTTTGTAATTAACAGAGGCATTCTTTTGCATGTATATCAGTATTACGGTTAAACTAAGCTATACAGATAAAAATTGTAATTACATAATTTGTTTGCCATATAGTTAGGTGTAATATAAAAAAAGAATCACGTCTGTAACTTTATTAGTTTTCAAGCTATGAGTATTTAACCAAAGTACTGCTCTTGCGATGTTTGGGAGGGGGTGGGGGGGAAAGCAAGAGGGGTGGGGGTCGGACTTTGTCATTTTTTATTGTTTACCTTGTATACTAACACCCTGCAAAAATTCAGCTTTCCCCTAATTAGTTGCGACAAACGGCATTTTTTTACCTTTATTGACTGGGCTATAAAGGAACAAACTGGGGTGGACATGATTTAGTAATGCCAGCCATGTCATGCAAAATGTCTTAACGGTAAACCATTGTTATACACAGTAATGACGGTGTGTTTGTGTATGTCCCCGACTATACACGAGCCGTTACTGAGAATCATTATTTATGACTATTAAACTCCATATATGTGGGGTTTTACATTTTGTTAACTTTAATTAAGGACTTAGCTGAAACTTATAAAACTGTTAGGTAATATTCGTTTAAAATGTGTATCCTTCCCAATTAAAAAAATGTATTTAAAGATAAAAATTAAATACGTTTTCACTTATAATTACACTGAAAATAAACAAAACACTTTACTAATAAAAAAAAACGAACATAATCAGTTCAAATTCGTTCGGTACATAAATACTATCTGACACAAATTTTGATTTAAGGTGTTGCTTAAAAACACTAAGACCAAAAAAACATAGGACAAATTGAACTTTATGGGGAAACTTTTGATAATTAATTACTAGGTGTATCAACTAACTACTAGGAAAACTAAGACTGTTCTTTAGTTTTGTGAAAACGTAGATTAATACATACCCGATACAAAAGTATATGTTTTGAAAAACTATATTGTGGTAATGTTGTACTATCACTGTTTATTTATTTTTTTATTATTATTACATAAAGTACGATATTATCTTTATGTAATAATTATAAATGATAAGTCGGTTTATCGATTTAAATTTATTATATTAATAAAAAATATATGTATATATTATTTTTACACACTAGTAAATTAAAATACGTTTATAACTAGTTGTAAACCGCAAATAAATTTAATCAGCCAAAAAATCGTTTACTTTGACTCATAAGAAATTCAAATAATTTTTATCTTTAAAACTAATGTTCATGGATATTTTTTTTTCTTTCAACGATCTTATATTCTAGTTTTTTACATTTAAACTAATGCCCACTTTTCTGAAAATTACATTTCTCTATCTTCAGCCCCTAATAGTCATACACACAATAAACTAACTATTGTAAAATTTCTGAAATCAATACATTACTTTTTATTGACAGCCAAATTACCTGGAAAACTAAGACACCTACATCTTGAAGTGGAATCGGGACCACGTAGTATTGGTCTGATTTTCAGCTAATGAAAAAATTATCAGTTATCTTCCCTACACAACATCTGGAAAGTAACTACCACCCAACGTGGACACTCCAGACTTCTCTAATAGTGCCTATGTTGATAGTGACCATTAAGCGGACGCCACGTCTGTCTTAAGAGGACTGAGCATAGAACCTATCGCCTACGATCTCCACAACACTTTGTCCTCAAGTAGCTGGATTACAGGACTGCGCGAGCAGTGCCAATTCTGATCATGTGTGAAGTTACACCTGGTAGCTTAATTATTTAGAATATTGTAACTAACCCTTAGATATGTTGTTTCCAGAGTAAGGTTATCTCGTTTGCGTTACTTCAAATACAAATACCTGTCTTCACTAACATAACAAATCTAATTTAGATACGAAAAAATCAATTTATCTGGATAAACAAACAGTTTAAATTAAATTTACTCTTTAGTAATCGATTACCTACTTTACAATAATTCGGGAATTCCCAGTAAGCTAACGTAGTAGGCCTACTTACTAAGCTGTACGTTATACAACTTGAATAGGCAGGACAAAAAGGAAATTTGTGTTTTTCCACAAGTAATTGTCATGTTGTTTATGACTGTGGGACATGGTTGGACTCTGACAGATCTGACAAACAGCTCTCCTCACTAAAGCATGTTGTTCATCAAACAAGTTTGTGTTTACCATGGCCTTTTAGGTACTCCGACTCTTGGTGGCGCACTACCCAATTAACTTAGATGTATTCTTTATTGTACCGTTCTTATGCACTTATGAGGAATTATCAGACGTGTGGCTTATGCTGGATGATTTGTACATTTCCAACAAGAACTCAACTTTTTTTTAATTTACTAATGTTAATTGTAATTGAGTTTTGAAGTTGCTATGTAGCAATGCAATCTACGAAACTGGTTTACGCAATTTTCTAAAAATCCTTTATGACACGTTTATCTGTAGAAAATTGTATCCATCCAATGAGTTTCAACTAAAAATGAACAGGATGAAGATGAGATATTTACGTATATATACGTAATTAACTGTCAAGACGAACTTTGGGTGACTAGGAACGCCGAGACGTAAGTTGATTGGGTGGAAGAGCATGTCAAGTCACTTGGGGTGAGTTTTAGGGAATGTCAAGGAGTATGTTTCGTAGGTGGGTGGGCACGTCAAGATGATCGTTGGGTGGATGAGAAAATACGTCAAGATGTAAGTTGGGTGGGTGAAGAAGAATGTCAAGACGAACATTGGATAGGCGGGAAAATACGTCAAAACGTACGTACGTTGGGTGGGTGGAAGAGCATGTCAAAACATAAGTTGGGTAGGTGGGGAAGTACGTCAAGACGTAAGTTGGGCGGGTGAAAGGAAATGTATAGGCGTAAGTTGGGCGGGTGAAAGGAAATGTATAGGCGTAAGTTGGGCGGGTGAAAGAGCGTGTCAAAATGAACGTTTGGTAATGATGTGGTAATTAGTGGTGTTTTTGATACATTTAATCTTAAAACCTCTGCAAAATCCAAAATTTTTAAAAAT
>JAQJVL010009805.1:0-14744 GCA_035578905.1 Stictocephala bisonia | reverse complement strand
AAAGTTTAAAGTTAATGACCTTGTGCTAAAAAGAAATTACCCTCAGTCGGATGCTTCTAAACACTTTTCGGCGAAGTTGGCACCCCGCTTTATTGGACCACTTGTTGTGACACGGAAAATCTCAAGTTTAGTATATTCTCTGGCCGATCTAAAAGGAAAAGCACTTGGTAACTGGCATGTCACTGATCTGAAGAAGTATGTTCAGGATTAGAAAATTTGGGAAATTTTCTGGAGGAAGGGGAGTGTTTGTGACATTTCAATTTTTGCTGTGCATGGAGTTGTATTACAGTCAAGACTTTGAGGTAAACAGTTGTTATGTGTGAACGATCGATTTGTAAACAGACGATCAGCTGTTATTTATTTTAACTTAATTTATTCATATGTATGTTTCTAACATTTGTTTTCTGTTCTACAATAAGTTATGTTTTGGGAATAAAACAGTTCAGTTTTTCAGTTCACACTAACATGTTGTGTTTTTAAATTTTGTGACGAGGATAAGTATTTATTTTGTTTTGTTTTGTTTTTAGGTAGTTGTGTTTAGTTTAACAGTTTTCTTTTGTTTTAAACTCCTGGCTAACCACAGGGAGAACTATTTATTTACATAATTCATGATATAGTGCTAGAACGGAACTTTTACAATCATCAGTACATCTTACACCTGCAGGAAAGTTTCCTTGTTGGAGTCCTGCCATTCTTAGGTCAACAAGGTGGCGCCCTAATCCCTGGCTACTATTTATGAACTTGGAAACATTTATTTGGGTGATAACTACTAAACTCATTGGGCCTCTACCTCGATCCATGAAAGGATTCAAATATCTCTCTGTTGTTACGGACACATTTACAAAATTTACAATTTTACGTCCTCTTAGAGCAGCTACAGCCAAACTTGTAGCGCAACACCTGGAAAATGATGTATTTCTAATGTTTGGGATACCAAAATATATCATTTGCGATAACGGTTCAGAATATATTGGAAGACCTGTGACCCAATTAGCAAGGAGTTATAACTGTAAGATACTGCTTAATGCCAGCCGACATCCTCAGGCAAACCCTGCTGAACGTGTGAATCGTGACATCGTGTCTATGCTACGAGCTTATGTGAAGGACAATCACCGTGATTGGGACAAATATATTCCACAGATTGGTTTTGCCTTGCGCACCGCTCATCACGAGTCCACAAAGCATACTCCTGCGTTCCTAAATTTTGGGAGGGAACTTGCCATTTCCGGTCCGGGTTTCGAGGTTCTGCAAGATGGGGATACTCCAGATATTGAAGATTGTCAACAATATGGGGAAAAATTGAAGGAGCTAAAAGGTTTCTACCAAGAAGTTTCTGACAGACTTAAGGAAGCGCATATGAAGAATGCCAAGAGATACAACTTTAGGAGGAGACACGTAGAGTTTAAAGTTAATGACCTTGTGCTAAAAAGAAATTACCCTCAGTCGGATGCTTCTAAACACTTTTCGGCGAAGTTGGCACCCCGCTTTATTGGACCACTTGTTGTGACACGGAAAATCTCAAGTTTAGTATATTCTCTGGCCGATCTAAAAGGAAAAGCACTTGGTAACTGGCATGTCACTGATCTGAAGAAGTATGTTCAGGATTAGAAAATTTGGGAAATTTTCTGGAGGAAGGGGAGTGTTTGTGACATTTCAATTTTTGCTGTGCATGGAGTTGTATTACAGTCAAGACTTTGAGGTAAACAGTTGTTATGTGTGAACGATCGATTTGTAAACAGACGATCAGCTGTTATTTATTTTAACTTAATTTATTCATATGTATGTTTCTAACATTTGTTTTCTGTTCTACAATAAGTTATGTTTTGGGAATAAAACAGTTCAGTTTTTCAGTTCACACTAACATGTTGTGTTTTTAAATTTTGTGACGAGGATAAGTATTTATTTTGTTTTGTTTTGTTTTTAGGTAGTTGTGTTTAGTTTAACAGTTTTCTTTTGTTTTAAACTCCTGGCTAACCACAGGGAGAACTATTTATTTACATAATTCATGATATAGTGCTAGAACGGAACTTTTACAATCATCAGTACATCTTACACCTGCAGGAAAGTTTCCTTGTTGGAGTCCTGCCATTCTTAGGTCAACAAGGTGGCGCCCTAATCCCTGGCTACTATTTATGAACTTGGAAACATTTATTTGGGTGATAACTACTAAAAACGTTTCCCTTATACTTGGCCTGTCTCTTAGAAGAACCCCACCCCTTCTCCCTGAGCTAGCAAAGTTTTATGCGGACAGGCGTGTCAGTCTCAATTGTAATTCTATGACGAATCCCAACAGAGGATGTACATGATGATGTGGTATGTTGCTACAAAACTATTAGTACCTACGTCGACAACCAACGGAGAATATCAAAAAGGTAAAACTATTAATCATTTTATTGTATAGTTGCATTACTATTCAGAAGTAGGAATCGTGAATTCTAAAAAAAAATACACTATTACAGGTCTCTACTCTCCTGAGGAAAGTGCCAGTGGCACTGAAAATTGTGAAAATGTCTTGTTTCTGTATTTGTGCACTACTGCAAGTTGTTAATGGTATTGTCTTCTTGGGTGATGTCATATTATGTATGTATGATTATTATGATGTCATTAATGTACTAATTCCTGGCCTAGTGCCCTTTAACCTAAGCTACTGTTACAAATTAAATACTTTAAGATGATGAAACATTTTTGTTAGTTCGTTTTGATTATATCTACAAAATAATCAATTTACGAAGTCAGTATCTGACTATTTGAGAAACACACAATGTTTTTTCAGCTGTGAGCCGATGGCAGTGCCTCGACCAGCCCAGTCTCCTGAGGAGCGTCTGCCAAGCTCCATCCGATTACTGTTTACAGCCCATGAATACCTCGGCAGGTGAGCTTTGTATTTACAAGCGTAGTAAATAGTTCACAGGTCATTAGGGTTAAACAAACAAATCTAATAACGAGGTTGGCATGCAAGTTGTGCAGAGGTGTCCCCTAGTCTAATGTTAACTAGAAGTGTGTCAAAAGAACAGGATCATCTAAATTCATTCAAGTACATTCCAGAACAGTTTCATCATGCGGTACTACTAGTTCCATGTTCCGATGTCATTTTTGTTCTGCGTATGTATGAATGAGTGAGCATTTCTATATACTGTGTGAACTGAACAGAGTTAGTTGTTTACGTTCCAATCCGAGTTCAAAGTATTTTCAAGAAAAAACAACTAGTTTGTTCCCATGTACTCCATGAGTACCGTAAACGTTCTATTCCCAGTTTGTCTGTCTCAGTCCTCCAACTGTCTGTTTCTCAGCGAAATTTTTTTTTTTTTTAGTAGGCTATATTGGAGAGATAGGATATCAGCAAACTTACCTCAGAAAACAAGTCCACTAACACCAGAGTAGTAGTAACATACACAAAAGAATCACATAATCACACGAATTTTCAGTTTCTTCTCTCTCTCTCTCTCTCTCTCTCTCTCTCTCTCTCTCTCTCTCTCTCTCTCTCTCTCTCTCTCTCTCTCTCTCTCTCTCTCTCTCTCTCTCTCTCTCTCTCTCTCTCTCTCTCTCTCTCTCTCTCTCTCTCTCTCTCTCTCTCTCTCTCTCTCTCTCTCTCTCTCTCTCGCTAACTCGCTCGCACGCATACGCACACTCACTCTCGCTCCTGATCTGAAGAAAATGCCTGTGGCTTTGAAAATTTGAGAGATTGTGTCTATTTTGTGTTTATGACTACTGCTCTGATGTTAGTGAACTTGTCTTTTAAGGTAAGTTTGCTGATGTCCTATCTCTCTAATATACCAATTCCTGGCCTAGTGCCCTTTAACCTAAACTAAACACATTGAAATTTTATTGTTTAGAAATAAATTTAAAGAGGTTTTAATTATTTATTTTAGAGATACATCTTATTTGCAACATTAATGTTGTTAAGTGTTTCATAAATTACATTAATAATAATATTTTTTTGATAAAAGTAAGGCTTATTATGAAAAGTGTTCTAACTTATAAATGCTTCTTTTGATAATTGATGAATTTTTAAACCAAATTTATTATAAAATTTTACCAAAAACCTCCATTGTCTTTGTTACCCACGCACATTACATTACAACATAGGAAAAGTAATTCCGGTATGGAACGATTTACTTGTTTAAGATCAGATCGTACCATTAGAAGTAGAAACCCACGCTCGGAAAGTCAGATCAGGAATTGCTAAAAGAACGCATTCCAAGAGCAGTACGAATCGTCCTGAACTGCCAGCACACTAGTGATGGGCTAAATGGCTCTTTTACAGGATCCGGCTCATTCAGCTCAGATCACTGATGTGAACTGGCTCATTCAGCTTAAACGGCTCATTGACATCACAGATAATTTCTATTTTTCCTATCTCCAAACAGCTCACTCCCCTCCACATGTACAGCACTGTCTAATGATTCAAATCATAGCAGATCGCTATTTTAGCACCAATTCTAGTTCTTTATTCAATTTATCATTTCTTTTCAATCAGCTGACTGACTATTTTTGCGCCAACCACCTTATTTTCATGTTATTGCTAATGATGTATTCAAATTTTCTATACGTTGATATATCATTTTATTTATTTTAAAATACACTATTGTGTTTTTAGTTATATTGTATTTCTTATCTTCAGTTTTTCTTTATTTATTTATTTATTTTTTTTTTTTTCATTTCAGTGGCTAAATTAATTTAAATGTTTATAAAAACTACTTTGTTGTACTATTATAATCGTGCTAATAATAATACAATTTTTTATTTTTATTAGTATGCAACATGATTTTGGATCTTGATCCAAATATATAAATATATACATATATTTGAATCAACTTTTTAAAAATTAATAAATGGTAGCTGACAACAAACCATAAAAGATATATATAAAATGCCAATTTTATAGTTTGTCTGATCTGGTGTATAATTATTTACTTGGTAATGATAAGTAAGAAATATCTTTAATTAGTAGCACAATGCTTTGTTTGAGTACTTGAAAACAATGTTGAGTCCTTCAGCTCAATATTCGGTTCAATCAGATCTAGTGAGCTGTGATAGAAACCATGAGTGACTGGCCGATCGTAAATAAATAGCTCAACTCCTCCTTCAGCTCAATATTCGGTTCAACCAGATCTAGTGACACTATATAGTAGGTTATTTACCTTTGTGATCCGTCGAGTAATCCAACATTTGTAGCTTAGCTACGCGCGTTTCAACCTGCCATCTTGCAGGTCATCATCAGGCTGAACATGAAACTAAAGCCTGATGATGACCTGCAAGATGGCAGGTTGAAACGCGCGTAGCTAAGCTACAAATGTTGGATTACTCGACGGATCACAAAGGTAAATAACCTACTATATAGTGTTAATTCAGTAATCCGGAGGCCTAAACATGAAAAAAGGAGATCTAGTGAGCCGTGATAGAAACCATGAGTGACTGGCCGATCGTAAATAAATAGCTCAACTCATCCTTCAGCTCAATATCTGGCTCAACCAGATCAGTAGAAGCCATGTGCCGTTATGGAAAACAGCTCAGCTAGTGATCACGCCACTCAGCTCTTGTCTTCGGCTCCAGTGGAACCGGCTGATTCAGATCATCTTGTGAACTGGCTCAATGAACCGGTTTGTTCGTGAGCTGCCCGTCACTACAGCACACGTCTAATTCTAGCCCACTGGCCTATCAGTTTCCACAGACACTGAACTGCTAAGGAAATCCCATTAATCCTCTTCAAAGTACAGTCTAATGCTTTAATATTCTTTAACTTAGCTTTAGCTCTTATTTCGTTGTGAAATCTTGAGTTTTTTAACTATCCTAATTATAAGTACTTCCTTAAAATTATAAAAGGAAATTTTAGTTTTAATGTTAATTGTATTAATTTTAGGTTAATTTAATTAATTTTAGGTATAAAGCTTTAAATCACGCCTCCTTTACTCATTCCCAGTTGTTTATTTATATGAGTCAGTTGTCAAATTTCATCTATTTACTTTCTTATATGGAGATTTCACTATCCGATTCTGGATTTTGATTATGATCATGAGAGAACCTCCTGTATGTATAATGAGTGGGTTGTTAAAATATTGTGCTTTCTATAAAACACTCCGCAGGTGTGTCATTGTGGGGCGTTAAAAATTATTCTTAAAATGTTCGCTTGGCACTTGAGAATTTGATGAAGTAAAGAGAGCGATCCCTGAATAAATACACCGTACATTCCGAGACTTTCACAGTAACCCGTGAAAACTTCTAAAGCAGTTTCTCTACACTGCAGTAGAGTTTGTTAGGTTCGTAAAACCACGCTGTCATCTTAAGCGTATAGTGTGAGGTTAAAGTAGAAAATAAATCAATACTTCTGTTACATTGGACCAAAATACTGTATAAGCACCACTTAGGTTTTTATAGTTAGCAATCAAAATACCGATCATTTTTAATTTGTAACTGGTATCTGATCGGTTTTTTTATGATGTAGATCTGCATAGGCCGGAAAATGTATATTCTAGTTATGACATCGGTCACTTAAGCCTAAGTTCTATTTTTACTTTGTGTTCTTGCTGAAATTTCAAGAACTTTTGTCTATTTACCGAAATCTTTATCGTTCATGATTCATTACTAAGATGCCGATCATAGAGACATGGGTGAATGTGTGTAGTGATTGTTACTAACTAAGATCAAATGTTCCTTAGAAAGAGCTATTTATAAATATTCCAATAGCTAGAGCACTAAGGAACCTACAGTTTTATGTGGAATCTAAACCACATAGTATTTGTCTGATTTTCAGCTAAGAAACAAGCCAGATACTCAATTCTCTTCCTTACAAAACATCTGGACCCTGACTACCACCCAACACAGACACCCCAGACTTCTTTAGTAGTGCCCACGTTGCTCGCAACCAATGAACGGACACTATGTCAATAATAAGACGACCGAGTATAGAACCTACGAGTATATAACCTATCGCCTACAAACTCCATAACACTGAGCTACTTACACTACTAAAGTATATTTTCTGTTTTCCAGGCGAGAGTGGTGCATCTTGGATGAAGGCGTGATTCTGTATCAGACCCTGTACCAGCTACAGACTCTCCGGGACCAGTATGTTCCTGACTCAGAAGAATACTGTGTTTTGTCTCAACAACTGGAGCAGATCTTTTACTGTCTCTATGGCCACCCAATAAAGAAGAATAAGGTTAGTCCATTATTTGAAATAATGTAGCTGTTAGTTTGGATTTAAATTTGAAAATTGGCTTTGATTAATTAGTTAACTAATCATCAATTAGTGCAAATGTTTAACCCAACTCATTTAATGTAAAAAAATCAAAAATATGTTTAAAGTTGCTCATATTTTTTCATTTTATGTAGGAAAATAGGTCAAGACTACTTTTTTGGCTTTTTTATTTTTTCATTACTTGTTATGTACCAAACATTATTTTTTTACATGTAAATGGTTATGTAAACTAACAACATTTAGCTTGAAAATTAGCTAAATCTTTCTATATAATTATAAAAAAGTATGCCTATATTTAAAATTGATGTTTGGTTAAATCTACATCTACATTTACAGTACATAAAGGCCTAAATTACCTATATAGTAAGAAATAAATAAATACATAAAATATTGAACAATTATATTCAATAAATATATTAATAAAAATATGATAGTAAATTTAAAATCAGAATCATTTGGATTGTTCTTGTGGGCCCTTGAAACTAATAACTAATATTACAACACCAAACTAATGAAATCAGAATCATTTGGATTGTTCTTGTGGGCCCTTGAAACTAATAACTAATATTACAACACCAAACTAATGAAATCAGAATCATTTGGATTGTTCTTGTGGGCCCTTGAAACTAATAACTAATATTACAACACCAAACTAATGATTAAAACATCAGAATACTACATTCTGTGAAGTTTCGGAAGAGCGCTGGGTCCTGAGGCTACCTGACGGCTGACCCTATTCATCCCTTGTCAACCGTCCTCGACCGCTTCGCCCGACTATTAGTCACCTACTAGGTAATTAAAAATTTAAAAATACTTTTCTTTATTTACAAAAATTTCAATAAAATTTTAGTTTTATTGAAAGGAGAATACAAAATAAAGAAATTTGATACCAAACACAAAACACTTTTATTAAGAAACTAACTGTATAGTGTTTAATATATTAAATATCAATGATTAATATATTGTTGACCTATTATTTACATAAATGAAACTAGATTTATTTGAAAATATAATATTTACAACTACAAAAACATTTTACTTATATAGAGCATATTTAGAATAAAAAGTGAAAAAAAATTACGTGACTGCTATTTACAAAACATTATTTAACATAATTAACTGTAATATGGACAGGTTATGTCAAGCTTACAGTCTTTACAGAATGCAGACTACTAAGTTATCATCTTTGTTGTCTGTGATGATGTCGGTGTCATCCTCAGTCTCCTGGAACCAAGGATATCATCAGTTCTTGAACATTAATATCCTGAAGTCCTTCATTTACCCTTTCACTGTCAATATCTTTCTTGACATGTTTGACATATTTTTTCCACAAACTTGGTTCAAATTTGTTTACTGCTTCCATGAATAATTGTTCTATGTCGTTTAACCTAAACGTGGTGTTGTGCTCTCTCACATAATTTTTTAGGTAAGCCCAAACCATTTCTATCAGGTTATAATGACAGTGATACGGAGGAAGTCTTATCACTTTGAATCCTTGTTGGGCAGCTTTTTCATCAATCATATGTTATCAACTGTGGTTTGTGTACCTTGAAAACCATAAAGTTCAGATTTTAACATCTCCTCTCCACAAATAACTCCTCGTGATCTTAACCACGTAATCATCTCACATTTTCTTGAGCTAGATGTTGGAACAATGTTTTTTATCTGAGAATGGTACCGTGTGTTATCCATTACTATTGTTGAAGAGTACAACTGACTGTATCATCTGTCCATCCAAAATTTTTACAAATGTTTGAATTTACCCATGTCTCATCAAGGAAGATAACATTTTTCATATCAACATGGCGAATTTTTCTTAAAAATTTACATCTTGCCAAAGCGACAGATGGCTTCTCCAACAAAACTTACGTATGTCCAGTTTTTTAAACTTTAAACTACAACTTTTCAATACTTTTGACAAAGACACTATAGATCCATTAAACAAACCTGCTTCAGAGAGACTTATTTTTAATGTTCGAAGATAAGGAATCTTACGGCGAGTGTAATAACCAATCACATGCCGTCAAATAGCACTTTTCGTAAAATCGTCAGTTTTTCTATTATGCTTTTTCTTGGAGTTTTCTTATTTCTGGGTGTGTGTAAAATGGTTTTTTCATGAATTTTGTCTTGACAACTTACTGCGTCCTCGGTTATCGATGAAGTCATATTTGTATTTATTTGTTCTGAGTCCATGTTGCAATTGTTGCTGGTATTCAAAGATTACTTTGCTTCCGATTTAATTCTATGCACAGTTGCATAAGATACGTCACACGCTTCTGCCACTCTTTCAATAACTTTAGTTACATTTAAAATAGGCCCTTTGTTATTACGTTCTCGTTCAAAATAATTTTATACAGATGCAATCACAGTTCTGGCTTGTGAGTGGAAAATTTCTTGTTTTTTTTAACTTGCCATTCTACGACACTTTCTTATAGTGGACTATAATATTCACTTCACACAACACATAGAAGATATTTAGCACTAGAAACACTTGACTGCAAGACAACAGTGTAAATAACTTTAGCACATGTTCATCTGTTGAGTTAGAGACGAACTGACAGACACCAACAAATAACTGATGTTTGCGGAAAGTATTATTCACAAACAACCCTTAGACCGAATAATGCGCAGTGAAGTGTTCAAGTGAAATCACTCCACAAAAGTGAATCACGAATAACCCTTTGACCAAAACCTTAATTCGTTAATCCTTACCAACAGTTTACATCGGTACAAAAATATTTATATTGATACATCAATGAATCTATGTAGTAAACAAATAATGGCACGTTAACTATAAAATTAAACACGTTATTGACGCTTGATTTTTTTAATTAAATTGTTTCGTGTTTGGTTTCAATTTCCTTTATTTAGTATTCTCCTTTCAATAAAACTAAAATTTTATTGATATTTTTGTAAATAAAGAAAATTATTTTTCAATTTTTAACTACCCAGTAGGTGACTAATAGTCGGGCAAAGCGGTCGAGGTCGGTTGACAAGGGATGAATAGGGTCAGCCGACAGGTAGCCTCGGAGCCCAGCGCTCTTCCGAAACTTCACAGAATATAAATAATTAACTGGACAAACATTTTCAAAGAGGTTAAGAGGAAAACAATGACAACTTTCGGCTTAGCAATGGCTGCAGCCCTGTATTAATTGTTATGAACATAATAAAAAACCAAACCTTAACAGCAAAAAATGTATATAAGTAAGCATTTAATAAAAAGACATAAATTACCCTTAATACCACCCAAATTTGGAAGATTAAAAACATTTTTCACATTTCAGAATTGGTTTTATTGTAGAAAATCAGAATCAAAAATTGTAAAAAGTACAAATTTACAAAATTTTGCATATTTTTTAGTGTGATATTCTGGGCCCATTATCAAAAAAGTGGGTTCACCATGATCAGTAGCATATAAATTAAATCTCAGTTGGACTTAAAGTATTTGATATTATAAAATATGAAAATTAACAAACCTCTCTGTTCTCTAAACTATCAGTCATACAAAATAAATAAACACCCCCTCCAAAATAAAAATATGACATCTGAACAGTTATGAAGAATTATGAAGTAAATCAATGTATATTTGCAGTAACTGGGAAAGATAACAATGTAAGAACTAAATAATTTCCAGTTCACTCATTTGAGTATTTCTCCAACATAAATATTAGTGCTCGTTAAAAAATTTAGTAGAATGAGACTCAGATAGAATGTATTTACATGAGCACATTATTTCCACAAAATTTAACGTACATTTTTTTTTAGCCACGGTACATTCAGGAGCACAATGTCAACGGGGAAAAACTGACATGGGCTCGTAGTCATCAGGTGGTTGATCTACTGCGCCCCAAGGAGTTGCCAACATATGACTCCAACCCCAAGTGCTCTATTTCAGCAGACACTGAGGTTCTGCTACGCCGCATCATAGAATTGGTTCCTCCAGAAAACAATCCTAGTAAGTCTAATTTTTTTAGTCTTCAAATACTTAAAATATTATGACTTAGTGTTTTGTATTTTTTATTAATTTATATTTACTTCAATATAACTGAATGTGTATATTAGTATATTGGAGAGATAGGACATCAGTAAACTTACCTTAGAAGACAAGTTCACTAACACCAGAGTAGTATTAACATACACAAAAGAATCACATAATCTCACATTTTTTCAGTACCACTAGCACTTTCTTCAGGTGAGTAGAGAGAGAGAGAGACATGGCTTCCACTATTGCTGGGTAGGTGGCAGTGGTGGGGTTGTTTAGTGGTGGAGGTTGTACATCCATAGAGCAACACTCAGGTATTGTTGCAGTTTTTTTTTTTTTTTTTTTTTTTTTTTTTTTTTTTTTTTTTTTTTTTTCAGTTGATGTATATGAAGTTTGCTGACGGGGAAGGGGTTGAAGGGAAGTGTATCTTATGTTCAGATTAGGTGGGTCACAGGATTTTGTTATCTATTGGTGTGCTAATTCCATCCTTCGGAGTTGGGAACTATTGGCATGGGAAGGAAGGGATCTGACTACTTAAGTGGTGTAACACTGATCAAAATTTTGGTTTTGAAGAAGAGTATGGGCAGAGAAAAGTTTTTCAGGATTTTGGACTTTGCAGTCATGTCTATGGCCATTCATGCATTTTCGAAGGGTTTCACTGGTAAGGCCGATATATTGGGCAGGACAGGGCTGGCACTGGAGTTGATAAATTAAATTGGTGGAATCACAGGAATGGTTTCCAGGTTTCTTGTAGGTTAAGGAGGTAGTGGAGCTGGTAAAAGATGTGGCTGGGAGAATAGGGCAGGTTTTTCGAGCTTTCTTGTTACAAGGATTAGAACCGGATGGTTGTTGGTCTTAAGGGCAGGTCAGGATGTTGGGATCAGGTAACTTAGGATGGACCAGGATTTGATGGAGGTTTTTGTTTTGTCTGAAAGTTATGTAGGAGGTTTTTCAAGGAGATCTTTGGTATGAGCAGAAGCTTTTAAGATGTTGAAGCCATCTTTCAGGATTTGGTTGAGTTGCTGTAGGCCATGGTGGTAATTAGTGACAAGGGGTAAGCATTGGGAACTACTTCTGGTTTGGGGTTGGTTTTGGGATTGGGCTACACGGATTTGATTTTTAATAATGTTGGTAGGGTAACCTCTCTCTTGGAATGCACTGACAAGTTGTTACTGTATTTTATTTAGGTTTCTGGGAGAAGAAATGATACATTTGGCACGGGTGACAGCTGGTATAGTGAAGGTATTGTTGTCTATTGATAGGTTTGATGTGAATATCAGTTTGAAAGACACCGTCCTCCAATCCAATTTCAACATCAAGGAAGAAAATGTGTTCAGAAGAGGGTTGCCAGGTGAAATTCAGGGATGAAAAGTTTTGTAGGCTTTGAAGAAAGTTTCAAGATTGGTTTCGGAGTCAGTCCAGATCATGAAAATATCATCGATGAAGTGGAGCCAGCAGAGGGGTTGAACGGATTGTTTTTGAAGGAAAGTCTTCTCCAATTTCCCTATGAACAGGTTGGCATAGGAAGGGGCCATGCAGGTACCCATAGCAGTACCCTTGATCTAAAGATATGATGCCAGAACTTTGGAAGTGGTTTTTTCAAGGATGAACTAGGAAGGAAGTGCTAGGTTTGGTGTTTGGAGGGTGTGTTTAGCATGATGAAGGAGGACATTTTTCAGTTCTTGGTTGTGTTTTTCAGTTGGGTCGAAGTCAATTTTTTTGTAGTTGGAGGAATCGAAAAACTAGAGGTTAATCGGATATAATCGGATTTGTTAAGAATAACAGTGGTGGAATCTTTATTGGCAGGAAGGATCATTATGTTGTCATTGGATTTTAGGAACTTTATGGCTCCGCGTTTAGCGATGGTAAGGTTTTGATCTTTAGGAAGTTGGGAGAAGAACTGAGGATCTGATACTTTTTATAGGATCAAGTTAAGGTAAAGTTGAATAGGATTGTCAGGTTGAAGGAGGGTTGAAGCCTGCTAGGCAGGTTTCAGGTTTCAGATGCGGCCAAATAAAATAACATCAGAAACTAAGGAGAACTGGTCTAGGTGAGAAGTAGGAGTGTATTGTATATAGTATTGAAGTAAGATTCCTTAGAAGTTTTCCAGAAAACTACAGTTATTATTGGATAGTTTATCTTGAAAAAAGGAAAAGAGTACTCTTAGGCACTCCCCCCCCCCTTATTTGCATGTCAACCTTAGTATTGTATTTGCTCCACTGTTGTCTGCTACAATATAGGTATCAATTCCAAATGGTTTACCCAATTCCTGAAACCTTTCCCCCAAGTACAAGCTCTCAACTAGCTCCCAAATTATCCTCGGGAAGTTAAGCCCCAAGATTATTCATCTCCAGAATGACATGGCTTCGTCAATAAGTGACAGACTCTTGAGTCCGCATATCCAGAGACTGGTGGTTATCTATGAATCCTTACCATTTCCTTAAGAAGGCATGTCCATTTCTGTAAGCATTCATCAGCGAGATATCATTTTACCCATGCTAGTGGTTAGCACAGGGTTGTGTCCACCTCAATAACATTTTGGTGAAACAATTGACATCTTTATTTGTGTCAGTCTCTTGCCTAGCAATAACAAAAAAGACAAACAGAATTGTAACATTATCCCAACTAAGTAATTTTTACCAATATTTTTAATTATTGAAAATTTTCTGCTAAGCTCGACCTCAGCTTAAAATAGCTGAAATTTCTTAAACTCTGAGTACAGGCAGACTTGGCTCAAACTTTTTTACTTGCTTACCTCTAGCCAACAATTAATTTATTTTGGTTTAAAACTAGATGATAAAAACTAGTTAACGCAAAGATGAAATTAAGCAAGACAGTACTAATACCAGTATGTTGATAGGTACAGTAAATCAGTAATTTTTTTGTGTATTAGCCCCGTTTTCTTTCAAATTTTTTTTTTTCCAAAGTGGCTTTCCGTTCTTCGGACATCTTTGTTCTTATGCTACGTTAATGCTTTCTTGAAACCTTTCATATGTGATATCAGACCTTTTTTAATTTACATTCTTCATTTGTATATTACAAAACTCCAGTAGATTATAAAATGTTATGTGGTGTTTTGTGACAGGTCGATTGCAGGAGCAGATGGTTAAATATATTGAAGGAGAAATTAGTGCAATCCCTCAGAATGACAATCATTTGTCTCCAGAGATGGCTGATATCTACTACCTTCTCGCAGACCATCATTTTAAAAACAAGGTTTGGGTGAGTATCCTTTAGAAAAGTTAATTTATTGCAACTGATCACTACAATTATCAAAATCATAAGTGGCCTTGAAGAAATTTTATCGTAGTAGTGTTCATTCTTTTTATGTACCATTATGGATTACGGACTATGATTGGTTACATATGAGAGGTATTCAAAAATTTCTTCATAATGACTTCAATTTTTGGTCCTACTAAAATAATCTTTAACTTCTTGATTAGTACGACTACACTGAACTGATTCTTATGAAGCCCTAGACTGTTTATAGTTTCAAAAGTATCCACTGGGTTGCAGGGGAAATCAGAACAGTTGTAATTTGGACTGTGTAAAATTTGGTGAAAT
>JAQJVL010009804.1:0-14746 GCA_035578905.1 Stictocephala bisonia | reverse complement strand
TTACTTATAATAAGAGGAGGAGAACACCATTCTGCTTATATTTAATCGACCTGTTTGTTATAAGTTTAATTTAAGTTAATTAAAACTTGGTATAAGTGTACAGTTTGATAAAGTTCAATAAATGATGACGAAAAAACAGCATTAAAAACTGGAGTTGTAACAATCATTAAAAAACATGAACATTTTTAAATAAAATGTAAAAATTTAGGATATTTGGTCAAAATTACTTCTCCAAAGGATTTAAATATACCTGAATAATTAATGGGAAAAATTTACAACAATTGTTAGTCAGTGGCAATGAAAAGAAATTAAAAATTGTCTTATTTATAAAGTGAGGTAACGGTTAGGCAGTCTACAGTAACATCTAACATTAAAGAACTAAATGATAAGTAGACAGTAGTGAATACTTTAAAAGCAGTTGCGTTAGTGAACTGATAAATATTGTAACAGCAACTTAAGCTGTTATATTACAACTTCAGAGGTCTGTAGGCTTGTTCATGTGTTTTTCAGTTGTTGTAACCTTACTCAAAGAGTTGAATTTCAACTATATATTCATTTGCGTACCCAAAATTTCACACTGCATAGAAACCACATTGGCTAAGTAATATATTTGTTGTAGATACGATCAACAATAAGCACACCTTTATTGTAAGAATATTGTTATAGTACAGAGTAATGTTTCATATCAGTTACCTGTGGGTAGTAACATCAATGAAAATAATGACTTAAATCAACATGAAAGAATGCGTATATAAACATCCTATAACATCTCCATCGTTTATTTAAACACTTACTAACAATAAATATAAAAAAATGCTAACATAAATATTACAATATAGTAATGGTGTTAAGACAGGATATAATCTCCTAACATTCCAAACATGTAAAAGTTAATAACAATCCTGATTTCACAGTAATAGCTCGTGTAACATGAAATGTCGGTATACACTACATAATTGAGTTAAGAGACCATGTATCATTTAACAATCGCAATATGGAT
This sequence comes from Stictocephala bisonia, assembly GCA_035578905.1. Classification (NCBI taxonomy): domain Eukaryota; kingdom Metazoa; phylum Arthropoda; class Insecta; order Hemiptera; family Membracidae; genus Stictocephala; species Stictocephala bisonia. The sequence continues at coordinate 13,746 of JAQJVL010009804.1, read as the reverse complement.
AGTTATTAGGAACCTAAACTTCACACTAACTGCTCTTGTGCCAGTACATGTTAGTGATGTGTGCTAAATAGTTACACAATGTAATGGAATAACAAGACCATGTAATCACTTATCAATCCCAACCTGGATAGATGGTAGGAACATAAACTTCACACTAACTGCTCTTGTGCCAGAACATGTTAGTGATGTGTGCTAAACAGTTACACAATGTAATGGAGTAACGAGACCATGTAATCACTTAACAATCCCAACCTGGATAGTTGGTAGGAACATAAACTTCACACTAACTGCTCTTGTGCCAGAACATCTTAGTGATGTGTGCTAAACAGTTACACAATGTAATGGAGTAACGAGACCATGTAATCACTTAACAATCCCAACCTGGATAGTTGGTTGGAACCTAAACTTCGCACTAACTGCTCTTGTGCCAGAACATCTTAGTGGTGTGTGCTAAACAGTTACACAATGTAATGGAGTAACGAGACCATGTAATCACTTAACAATCCCAACCTGGATAGTTGGTAGGAACCTAAACTTCACACTAACTGCTCTTGTGCCAGTACATGTTAGTGGTGTGTGCTAAACAGTTACACAATGTAATGGAGTAACGGGACCATGTAATCACTTAAAAATCCCAACCTGGATAGTTGGTAGGAACCTAAACTTCACACTAACTGCTCTTGTGCCAGAACATGTTAGTGGTGTGTGCTAAACAGTTACACAATGTAATGGAGTAACGAGACCATGTAATCATTTAACAATCCCAACCTGGATAGTTGGTAGGAACCTAAACTTCACACTAACTGCTCATGTGCCAGAACATGTTAGTGGTGTGTGCTAAACAGTTACACAATGTAATGGAGTAACGATACCATGTAATCATTTAACAATCCCAACCTGGATAGTTGGTAGGAACCTAAACTTCAAACTAACTGCTCTTGTGCCAGAACATCTTAGTTATGTGTGCTAAACAGTTACACAATGTAATGGAGTATCAAGACCATGTAATCATTTAACAATCCCAACCTGGATAGATGGTAGGAACCTAAACTTCAAACTAACTGCTCTTGTGCCAGAACATCTTAGTGATGTGTGCTAAACAGTTACACAATGTAATGGAGTATCAAGACCATGTAATCATTTAACAATCCCAACCTGGATAGATGGTAGGAACCTAAACTTCAAACTAACTGCTCTTGTGCCAGAACATCTTAGTGATGTGTGCTAAACAGTTACACAATGTAATGGAGTATCAAGACCATGTAATCATTTAACAATCCCAACCTGGGTAGTTGGTAGGAACATAAAGGTCACACTAACTGCTCTTGTGCCAGAACATGTTAGTGATGTGTGCTAAACAGTTACACAATGTAATGGAGTATCAAGACCATGTAATCATTTAACAATTCCAACCTGGGTACATTGCTACTATAAATCTTGCGTGTCATCATAGATACGTCACTATCTATGTTCATAAAGGTCACACTAACTGCTCTTGTGCCAGAACATGTTAGTGATGTGTGCTAAACAGTTACACAATGTAATGGAGTAACGAGACCATGTAATCACTTAACAATCCCAACCTGGCTAGTTAGTTGGAACCTAAACTTCACACTAACTGCTTTTGTGCCAGAACATGTTAGTGATGTATAGTAATAATCCCAACGTGGCTAGTTAGTTGGAACCTAAAATTCACACTAACTGCTCTTGTGCTAGAACATGTTAGTGATGTGTGCTAATTAGTTACACAATGTAATGAAGTTACCAGAGCATGTAAATTCACTTAACAATCCCAACCAAGGTAGTTGGTTGGAACCTAAACTTCACACTAACTGCTCTTGTGCCAGAACATGTTAGTGATGTGTGCTAAACAGTTACACAATGTAATGAAGTTACCAGAGCATGTAAATTCACTTAACAATCCCAACCAGAGTAGTTGGTTGGAACCTAAACGTCACACTAACTGCTCTTGTGCCACAACATGTTAGTGATGTGTGCTAAATAGTTACACAATGTAATGAAGTTACCAGAGCATGTAAATTCACTTAACAATCCCAACCAGAGTAGTTGGTTGGAACCTAAACGTCACACTAACTGCTCTTGTGCCACAACATGTTAGTGATGTGTGCTAAATAGTTACACAATGTAATGAAGTTACCAGAGCATGTAAATTCACCTAACAATCCCAACCAGAGTAGTTGGTTGGAACTTAAACGTCACACTAACTGCTCTTGTGCCAGAACATGTTAGTGATGTGTAATTAAACAGTTACACAATGTAATGCATTAACAGTGTATTTAATAACTTAACAATTTCCACCCGCAGAGTTGCTGACAACTAGTTAGTGATGTGTCACATTTAATTTACAGTTACGATCGTTTCCTTTTTAAAGTGGTATTTGATTGTTGTAACCCTTCGTTATGATTTATAACTTTGTAAAATACGATATGATTAGTTTTACTATACTTATTTGGTAAAATTAAGACAGTATGTTATAATTGTTTTTAAAATGATTTAATGTTATTAAATATTTATAAAGGTATTTGGAAATTAGAAATGAATATAGTGAACATATATTTTTAAAATAATTGAAATATAGAATTAATTAAAGTAAATAATGTTGTTTACTTATGTAAACAATAAATATAATTTAGGGTTTTGTTTTAACAATTAGAGGTATAGCTTTGTTCATTTTACGAAGCTGTATATTTCTTTTATGCAGTGGTTAGATTAAGATATGAAACTAGACCTAATGCTTATAAATAAGAGTATCCAACAAGGAGCGCTTAGGTTCACAAGATGATTATAGTAATATAATTAAGATATGAAACTAGACCTAATGCTCATAAATAAGAGTATCTAACAAGGAGCGCTTAGGTTCACAAGATGATTATAGTAATATAATTAAGATATGAAACTAGACCTAATGCTCATAAATAATAGTATCTGACAAGGAGCGCTTAGGTTCACAAGATGATTATAGTAATATAATTAAGATATGAAACTAGACCTAATGCTCATAAATAAGAGTATCTAACAGGGAGCGCTTAGGTTCACAAGATGATTATAGTTATATAATTAATAAAACAACAACAAAACCAATGTAAGCACAACAAACTTCTCTACACTTAGAAGTAATCAATGGAGTAACATTTCTCAAACTAAGGTATAATTAATTTAAGGATAAATAGAAGCTTAAGGTATGTTTATTTTATGCAACAAATATTGGACTTACATCTACAAAACAGATGGTTTTTATTATTAAAACAATTATTTCTAATGCTCAGCATAGGCTTCAAATAAAAAATGAAATAAGTAAAAATGGTCCAATTTAAGAATGAAAATGCAATTCTTTTAATTATATTTATTTAATACAGAAATGTGTTTCAAGAACTAAAGTTTATGATTGGCATAATATTATTTATTATTTATATTGTTAAATTGAAACTAAATTGATAATAAATATTGCCACTTGTTCTAAACATTATTTTAAAATTTAATGGTAAACCATTCATCATATTTTGTTTCTTTTTGTTTAAAATGTAATTTTCAGAGTTTATATTTACTAAAGCCTGTCTTTCATCTCAGTGGTTGTGGTGAAAGGCAACATGCTGTCACAGTGTTGACAGAGCGTGTCATCATCATTCAACCCACACTTTCATTGTTGGGAGAGGAATACACGACACTGTTTACAACATGGCTTCAGTGGTGAAACAAGTATTGTTCAAGGAAAATGTATGAACATATTTAGTATGTTGTTTCAAAACTGTATCTATAATTTATAAACAGTAATTGTGTGCTTGATATTTAATTATTAATCATGAAATATAGACTGTGTGAGTTTATAAATTAAAAATAACATTTCACTAATTTATTTTCAAATTATATTATTGTATATTATAAAAAATATAAATGTGAATTATATAAATATTTGTATAAATGACTCTTTAGATACATTCATACAAATATGTTGGACTGAAAACTAAAGTACATTAAAACAATCAACACTTTCAGAAACAATTAAAAAGTGAACGTTTGTGGAGGAAAATTTTATTGATTTATTTACATGATAGTTTTCCCAATGAATAATTTCATGTCTTTCAAATATAAATGCTGTTTTATCCCAAATAAGAAATATAAAACCAATTACGCACGTTGTAAAATAAGCCTCATTATATTTCAATCCACATTATTTTATCTACAACAAAATATAAATGTTGTTCATAAACGATTCTACTTGCTCTACATGTGGAAGATTACAGGAAGGACTTCCTCCTGTTTCCCTGTCCAAAAGTACAGTCACGACGCAGGAAAGTGGATACGCCTAGTCAGAATGTCGCAGAACGCCTTTAAAATACAGTTGTTTAGCAGCTATCGTTTCATGTCTATGGATACTTTATTCATTGCTTAATTGTTTTAAATATCATCATGATTGATCAATATATTTCTAATTGTGTTTTAATGGTTTAATAAATCTAAAACCCAACACTTTATAAAACACTATCAATAGAGAATAAGGCTACTTAGTTACTAAATTAAATTTCTGCTGTAAATGTGGAGTAATTTTCAATTAAATAGATAGTATATTAATGCTTAGTTAGATATCAACTTAAATTGTTATTAAATGTGTTAATAACAAAAGTTTGGTAACTATCGTTATTATTTATAAACGGTCTCACCAAACTAAGTGCTCAAACTTGGAATATGTTTGCTTGCGTCTAAATAAGTTTAAAATCTTTATAAATATAGACATAAAATGTTTTGTTTTCCGTCTGTCTGTCTTGTTACGGTATTTTAAATAAGTTATTGTGACTTGAAAACCATTTCCCTGGTTATCGGTCTATTAATAAATAGTTCTTTCTGACAAACAATGACTACACTCGTTCATGTACGCTCATCACACTTATTCGCCTATATATTGATGATCGGCGTCTTACTAATGAATAATAATTGAGGTGAAATTGTTAAAAATTACTTAATTAAAGGTTAATATTATTATGGCCTTTTATTAGATGGCAATATTTTTTATATATGTTAGAACTTCTTCATATGTCGTACCATTACACATGTTAAGTAGCAATTACTCAAAAGCTTAAAGTCTTTCCAAAATTAATAAGGTAAAAAAAAACCTATTGACAAATTATGTTTTCCCGAGTTAGAACGTTATTTCCTAGGAAGCTAAGAAGCAATGAACAATCCAATCACACCATTGTGTAACTGTACAACAGTGCATATGACGTTATGTCATATGCATTTTTATATTTTATTGTAAGTTTTAATAATTTTTAACCTACCTAGAGAAAAAAACCGAATTTTTACCAGTTTTCAATTTTCACTAACTTTAAAAATGTTTTATTAAAATAAAACCGTTGATGTATTGTATTTCTATTTTAATACGTTGATGACAAGCATTTTTGGAATAATCTTTATAAATTTTAAAAATGTATTAAGAATTTTTTACTTTTTAGAATAAAGTTGTTATTAATTTCCTGAAACACCGTTTTCTTGGCTGCTAGAGGTTGTAAAATTGATTAATTGTTCAATTTCGTAAATAATTGCTGCATATGAGTTTGAAAATTACTTAATTTCATGGCTTCAAAGTCCTCCTTCATTCCAACTGCAATATGTTTGTTAACCAGAATATAATTCAAGTCAATCAATTCACTGTTAAGTGGAAAAAGTAGAGAGATTTATCATTCAAATAGATTGGCCACCTTTCAAATGTTATTTATAGCTCCTATTTTGTAGAATTTGTGTACATTTTAAACTTACAATATCAAACGATGAGTCTGAGGACACATAATTTAAATATGCAAGCCTTGTTAAATAGTTCTCGTCATTCTACACTAATAAAAAAGAATCTTGCTGATATTTACTCACATCATTGAACAAAAATAAACTTTAAGTTCTTAAACTTTTGATTGTAATTTCATCTCGACTGCCTCCACGTTCACAAAATATTTCCAATAATTTATTTAGTTATTAAATATGTTTACATATACTTAAGAACAACAACATTGAACTTACAGTCGCCTGATTATACCAACAAACAGCAAGTAAATGTTATACTATAAAACGAGCAAGGAATTGTATGTATCTTTATATGTACCCATTTCCTGTCATTTTATTTCAAAAACGGCTTCACCGATTTTCTTCGTACTTTGTCTATAAAAAGGTTTTCTACCTCAGGAATCCAATGGATTTGGTGACAATTTTGAGAAATCTCATTTTCTATGAGTTTTCACGATTCCAAAAGTAAATGGGTGGGCGGGTGGGTCAATAACGATTTGTCATCAACCTCGGTGTTACCCCCGAGGTTGATGGCAAATCGTAATTAAGAAAGTTGCTAGAAGTTTGTAAGGTATTTCCAGAATTATTTGTAGAAGTTGTTTGCAAAGTATTATTACAAGTCATAAGATTTGTTTCATTATTTGAATCAAGATCTGTATTTTCAATTTCAGCTTCATAGCATGTTTCAGTATCTTGGGATTCATTTAAATTCGGTATTGGAAGTCAGCGATTAGATGATATGAACCCGATCGGAGATCGGCTTTCCTGGTACTTAATGTAATGTGTGTAATAATGTTGTGTGTTATAAAGAACAACTACGCCGTTCAGTCTTGCTATGCAAATGTAAATCACATGTGTTTAGGTTTTGCGTTTTGAGTAATGCAGGCGCCGTTATTTTGCTATGGAGCTTCTGATCCAATGCATATTGTTGTAGACGTGCGCATGTGCTGCTACCAAACGGCAATTTGTTTAACCTTAATAATAGGTAAACTATTTGGCGTACTCTTAGCTTCCATACAAGACTGTGCAGTGTTCTTGATTTTATATATAATTATTTTATTAAGTTATTTTGGGTGGAACCAATGGTCAACTTGGTTAGTACCTGTGATTACCTTGAGCAGCTTACCATGTGATTACCATGGTCAACTTGGGTAGCCACCCGTAATTACCTCGATTATAAAACGTGGTCAACATGGCTAGCTACTCGTGATTACCTCGGGTAGGATCCGTGGTTAATTTGGGTAGTATCTGTGATTTACCTTGGGAAGCACCCGTAGTAAACTTGGTTTATACCTTTGATTATTTTAGGTAGCACCCGTAGTCAACTTGGTATTGACTACTGAGTCAACCCGTAGTCAATACCAGCACTCATTATCTTGGGTAGCACACGTATTCAAATTGAGTACCAGTGGTCAATTTGAGGGAAATATGTGCGATTGTCTTTGGTAGTACCTATGGTCAACTTAGATAGTACTTGTGATTACTTTGGATAGGATAGGATGTGTGGTGGACAGGACTTGGGAAGTCACCTGTTTTTACCTTGAGTAGACCATGTGGTCAACTAGGACCTGTAATTATCTTAGATAACACGTGGTCAATATGAGTAGTACCTGTGATTACTTAAGTTAGGGCCGGTGGTGAACTTGGGTTGTGTCTATGAATACCTTGGGTAAGGCCTGTGGTCAACGTGAGTAGCCATCCCATATTACCTTGGGTAGCACCTGTGGTCACCTTTGATAGTACCTGTGATTATTTTGGGTAGCACTCGTTTACACCCATAATTTTGGGTTTTCGTATTTGGTTAATTTTACTTATTGTTTGTTAATTGTTTATGGTTAATATTTTCAACATAACTATATCTTAATCTTTATAGCTATAAAAGTGGATAAGTAGTAGTCAATTACCTTTTAAAAAAATTAAAAATGACTGTAAATTATCTGGGTTAAAATGGATATGTATAATTTAAATACTCGTGTATTACTTAAATGCTACAAACAAACAGAAAAAATCAATAGAGTTAACTTTACATTAGTTTTACACAATAAACTAAATTGTTGAAGCGTAACGCCTTCACTATTGGAAATACTATCTGTGTTCAACCCTGCTACCCCATGTGCAGCATGTAAGGCGCCTGTACAATAATTTATTTCTCAACACCAACACCGTACGACATGCAAAAGAAAAGTTTATAATTTCTCACTTACAGTACTTACTGTCACACATAATATTAGTAACTTTTGACATTTACAAAATGTCTACTTTTCTGCTACACAATAGAAATTATTTTAAAACTTACAATTAAACCTACTACATATAAGATGTAGTTTTACTGTATGTTGCACAATTCTTAATTATTAACTTATTAGTTATTAGTGATATCATCAATAATAGTATTAGTTGAATTTACAACAATTCATTGCACAACTTAATTAATTTTTGTTACACTTATTGTGACAATAATATTTTTATTTTAAGTAGCTGTTGTGTGGTGATTACATTTATTAATGTTCTACTAAGTTACTAAAAATATGGAATATTGCCGAATTTATTACGCTTTAATGAACGAAGAGAAAGCTGTAGGCGACAAATATTTACAGACGAATCCATTGAAATAATATTGAATTAAAAAATGTTTTTCTTTCCTTATCTGATGGTCGATTCGATCAAAGTTTCACACTGTCGTCATAAAATACATAGTACTAATATGTTTGACGTGTACGTAGAATAATGCATTGCCTATCTTATAAATACAAGCGCAGCGTTAACGGCGAAACAATAGCTTTGATTAACTGTAGATGCTATCGTAATTGCAACATTCTTAACCCTTTCGATGCCGTTACGCTAAAAATGCCGCGGTCCGATATTTCGGACCGCTCGTAATTTTTTTTTTTTTCGATAAGGCATTTTCGTTAATATGCCACATATACGGTACCAATCTGTTGAGAATTGATTATAGTACTCAGAAAAAGTGTTTTAAACATCTTTTAAATATGCGTTTGTTGAAATATATTTGTCACACTTGAAATAATCGCTCAATTGTGACAAATATGTGATTTTGTACTGTCGAAAAAAATTACGATAAATCCTGGGATTTTCAAGGTAAGACTTTGAAATTTGGTATGCATGTTAGTAATTAAATGTTCTTTCAAATAAAGTCACTTTTATAGCCCTAGTATTTTTGTTGTATGGTCTAAAAAGTTTCAAAATTTAAAAATTAAAAAAAAAAATTTTAATTTTAAAAAAAGTTGATTTTACAAATTAAAACCAATATTTTATTTAAGAAAATATATAAATAGTAAAAAGAGCATTTCAAAACAAGAAAAACCAAAAATAATTATGAAAATATATTGAAAAATAACAAAGTTAGAACAAAATAACGTAAACTATGCATATTCACTAAAAATACCCCCGGCATTTCTTGCATACCAAGGGAAAATATGCCTGGCATCGAAAGGGTTAATATATTTCACTCATAGTACTAGCAAGTTATTAGCTAATTACATGGGGTTAATTATTCAACAGTTTGCAGAGCCATTAAATAGTGTGGAACCACTTAACATGTACCTATGAACACTTTAAAAATTGTTGGAATGGTTTCTGAGAATTTATGTTTAAAATATTCAAAAGTAAGGCATATTCAAAGAAGGCGATGATCCTTCTAATCCATTTTGTTACAACTATATTAGAATTAATTTTTTAAATAAACTATCACAACTTTTGAATTGATTAATGTCTCTTTAGTAATGTCTTCTAGAATGGCTAAAAATCCCTAATCGAGAAAAGCACATTCTTCCACAAATATGATCTCTCATTTAGCAGGTGATATCTGTCTCAAGATTTGCTGAGTTAATCCTTATTTATTTGTGCTCTATATGTGGCAAGTAATTCTCAATTTACGTATGCATTAAAATTTCTTACAGTGGTTAAACATTGTCTTTATCTCCTCTTAGTACAACCTACTGCTCTTTTTACTTGCAAACGTTCATGTATAATACACATTTTGGTAAACGTCTATCATCCTTTTGGAGAACATGCGCTGTCCATCTAAACTGCTTTTTAGTTACTTGTTTTGTTATACCAATGCAGTTTGCGGATCTGATCAACAAGATACTGATCATATTTATTTATGTTGTCATTGAACCAATCAACACTTTGTTTTCTTTTAACACTATAGACATTTTTGCACGATGTTAGAACTTCTTTTCTGAATGTAATCCATCTAGTATTCCATGTCAATCCTACTCGAGCATTGAAATCCCCTAATATTATTTTATTGTAAGATGGAATTTTTCTAGTTATTCAATAAATATCTTGACAGAATTTGTTAATGGCAATATCTTGTTATATAAGAGTCATATTTTGGAGATTGAAAAGCTGAATATTTAGTCATGATTCTCTCGGATATTCCAACTTGTAGTGCATTTAGTTGTGGAATTAGACTATTCTTAATAGCATATCCTGTCTTACTGTATTGCAAGTTTAGAAAGGGAGAAGTGCTACACTAGTATTTGAGTGAGAAGTGACTGCGAACTTCACTTCCCACTGTCACAGGTTGAATGATCTGTTTCCACTGAATGGCAAAACAGACCAAGTGAGACATAGATTTTCAAAGTTAAAGAGACAATTAGTTAACTGTAAAGAAATAGTATATTTCATAACAAGAGTGGAAATTGGGGTTTTGCATGTTCGAGACCATATGTTTGAAGTGCGAGACTTGTCGAGCACTTCAAATGGTCAAGAACATACAAAACACTTTCACTCGAGTTTTGAACGATACTTTTCACTACACTACGGAATAAAAACAGGTGTTGTTGACTGTGGAAAATTTTCGGTTGTAAACAATGTTACTTTCGGTAGTAAACAATAGACAGCTGTTGAAAATATGTAGTTTCGCAGGTTGTAAACACATAACGAAAACAGCTGAACTCATAGTAGTGTAGTGAAAACTAAATTTTAGTCATTATTCAGTAAACAGCTGTTCATGATGCTTTTAGATAGATAATTTGGGTTAGATAATGAATAACCCAACAATTTGTATAGTACATAAAATGTTCATAATTTTATGGGATTTATAAATATCTTATCTGAATAGATGCGTTCTAAAATGATTAAAATGCATTTGTTGATAGGAAAAGGAAGCGTTCATTGAACTGTATGTTTTTTAGTAATCACTCAGAGAATGCGAACTGGCTTGACCTTGTCCACAATTTTCCAATCATTTAAGGAGCATTAGTTTATAAATTATAATGAAAGAAAGGAACTTATTTACTAATGCTGAAATAATTAGTGGCACAGCGTACCCTGTTAAACTAAACTCTGACACCGTTAATGAATATCTTAGAAACGTAGGAGAGAGGCTGTAAACTAAACATCTTAAATCTGTAATTGGCATGTGATTGGATGTGCTCTATACATTTTGAAGGATAAATCTTTGTTTAACTCATACGTTATGTTAATATTTGCATGATTAGGGGCAAGGATGTGCAACATGAATAGGTAAAATAAGAATGGATACATGATTTGGGCAGATCCGTATGTCTTATACAAGGTTGGGCAAAAGTCTGGAATATATTTATTAATTTCAAAACCATTAAAATAAATGTAATGAAACTTTGTAGTTATGTACATGTCCCTATACCAAGCATTTAGACATATTTTGCTTGTTTTTCGCATAGCCAGATGATGGCCCATGAAGGAAGTCTTAAACATTTTAAAATATGAGCCTACCTCGAGTTATACCTCATTTTAAAGGTCTTTATTTGTAAAACACAAGAGTCCAAATCTTAGGTCAAAAGGATGGCCCAGTCATAAAATACATTATTTACTTTTAAAACTATTAAAAGAAAAGTAATGAAACTCTGTAGTAATGTACATGTCCCTATACCAAACACATGGACATATTTTCTTTTTTTTTTTTCATATGTAGGTGAAAGTTAAAGAGACAATTAGTTAACAGTAACGAAAACTACATTTTAGTCATTATTCAGTAAACAGCTGTTATGAATGAATAACGTTCCCATAAAGTTATGAATGAATTCACGTTCAACAATTGTGATAAATGAATAGCGTAATAGTGACTTGTTTGTTGTCAACTTTATACATCATTTTAAAGGCCATTACTGTTTGTACAAAACATGTTTGTACAAAACAAAAGGGCTAATGTGAGGTCAAAAGGATTAACAAAATACAGCGATTAAAAGAATGTAATGTTATATTGCTGATTCCTCTCAATTATACGGCTATTTATTTAACAGTTTCAGTTCCCTGTTGCTGAGTATGAGATGAGGACTCGCCTTTGTGAATTAAAAACTACGGTTCCGTAACTTAAACATGTTATCAAGTTGACTGCTCCCAACGTTTTACAAATACAGATCCGCAAATTTTAATCTTAAGCAAATTTTAAATCACATTAAATACAATGACCTAATTATTTGCCTAAAATTGAAAACTTATGACGGCACTATTTATTGTTTCAGTGCGATTTTCTGTTAGGTGCGGTTGGCTGCATTTAATTAATTAATTCAGATTGCTATCAAGTTTATAATTCTTAACTAGTAAATATGCTTTTTATGATATTTATTATTATAAACCATAAAAACAATTTTTGACTGTATGAGCTACATAGTTATTAACGTTGTAAATTGTTACTTATATAATAAATATTATATATATTTGTGTGTGTGTGTGCGTGCGTGCGTGTAATATATTTTAAACTCAATTATTTCCATTCCTTCTAAAAATATGCAATAATATTGTAATAGAGCATTATTTGAATTCAAATGCAACAACTGTGATAAATGAATAGCGTAATAGTGACCTGTTTGGTGTCAATTTTATAGTTGTCTATAAACTTGTTAAATATTTATAAAAAACTTAAGAACATTAAATAAATTAAAATTGTATTCCTAATCGTGAAGAGTAAGAACATTTTTTTTAACGTTAGGGCTAGTCAGGGGGTTACACAGGCCAGATGTTCGCACACGCCCAAAAAGGGAGGTTGACATTCTTACCAGATGTGTCCAATGCCAAGGTTATATGGCAGGCGGGGTTTGAAAGGGCATTCAAAGAAATACCCTCGAATACTTTCTAGGACCCCAATTGACTTTTTATACATTTTAGGCCTTCGCTTCTAAAATGTACAGGGAAAATATCCAGCACCGATCGTGGCCCATCACAACTATACTCAAACAAGATTTACAGTTAATTTCACTGTATGTCTTGAAATTATGTAGAATCTTAAAGAAATTGTCCATTTGTCCGTCATACAATCTCCCTGGAAAACAACCCCTCCGCGGTTGACGCTGCTTATCTATGGGAATGGGCGTTCTTGACAGAGATTTTGAGCAGCATTTGAGATACTTTGTAATCGTTGTCGAAGTTATTTAATCTATACCGATTTATGAAATAGGGACTAGGTTGTTAATAATAGTCGGTAATGGTGTCCCAGTGCTGTAACCCAGCTACTTGGGGTCAAATGTAGGCTCTATGCTCGGTCCTCTTAATACCGATGTTGGGAACTTCCATTTCTTAATGTGCTTATTGTGAAGTTGGAGCGCCAGAGGCAGTTAGTTTACTATAAAAGGCCACCCCTGTAATGTGTTATTCATCAGTCCCTGCGGGCTGCCTACCTACGACTAGTCCGTTGGACTGCCACCCGCCACTCTCACTCTCACTTAGGCCGGGACTCTGCCTCTCGCGGCCCAGCTCTGTCTTTATCTCCTGTCTGTACAACTGGTGTGGAACATTAAAGTACGTTATCCTGGTACGTGAGTTCTTACTCTTCATTGAAGACACCTTTGAACCACCCTCTGGTCTACCTAGCAGCGCCACTCCTGCCCGTGGACCACTACAACTGGTGTCAGGTGTGTGGGGTCTTCAACGTCCAGCAACGGCACAACCACCACGGACAAGAGGCTGAAATCAACGAAAACTAAGCCACCATCAGCAGCCAGGCAG
>JAQJVL010009803.1:0-14730 GCA_035578905.1 Stictocephala bisonia | reverse complement strand
GGATTAAGATTTTAGAAAATTTAAGACTTGAAAAATGGCAAAGACCATAACCATTCTTTTACAGATTTCCTCATGTGAAAATACATAAAATCGACTAAACTATTTCTTTGTTGGTTCTAACAATATCAGAAAGCAAACCCGAGTACAGTGAGGTTAAGTGTAAGAGAGGACATAATGGTCCTAGCTTTACCTCATTAAATTTTTTGTCACTTCAGTGCATGTGAGTTTTCTCCGATGTTTCCATTGTTTTATTTGCTGTAAATATCCTTTTAGAAAATTATTAAACACTGCTTTAATGAAGAGTAGTGTGAGAAGCATGCCCGTAGAGAGGGTATGGTAAGTAAAGCTGAACATGGGTGAGCCCGGCCCCAATAAGAGAAAATAAATTGGTTGTTTTAAGGTTTTTAACAATGTTAGAAGTCAGAAAATTGGTGACATGCTCATAGCTTGAGATTATATAATGAATTATGGATATATTAACATTGAACATAAATATATGAGAGTAGCCTATACCGTAACTTTGTGGGAATCCAAGTTGTGGTCTCACTGAAGAGCTCGCTACTGTTCTCGATAACCCTGGACGAGAGAGGGTTTTATTTAAGGTAATAATGTTAAATGGTGAAGAAATATAATATAAAATTGCATTATCTGGCAATACTATGTGGTTCAGATTCCACGTTTAAAGTTGTAGGTCTTTTAGTTGTCCTGGCTATTGGGATATTAATTAATTGCCCTTTCTGAGGAACAGTAAAACTCAGTTAGTAACCGGACTACACAGGTCATCCACACTCATCCTACACTCGTGTAATCATCATTCATATTCACCTTAAAATACACACAAAGTTGAGTTGGCATCTCATATCTAAGAATCTTGTCTTCATCATACTTTTATTGATGATCGCTAATCATTATAGTTACAGTATTGGGATAAAGGCGGGAGAGTTAAGGATGGTTTGGTTTTCATTATGAAATTTTTAAGGTCATTTCTACTGACATGATTGCACTACTTTGCGTCTCCATTAAAGTAGACTTACAGGGTTTTCTAGACTATAAACCTTTGTTATCTAGGAGAATTGCAGCAGGCTGAGCTTTTTATATTGATATGATAATTTAAAGAGAACTACGGAAGGGTAAGCAAGTGTAGAGAACCACCGAAGCGAAGGCTGTCAGCTATTTTAATATATAATTTACCATTACAGTATTTTTGCTGTTCAAAGTTATATAAACACAGCAATAAGAAATCTATATATTTTTATTTAGATACTATCACTTATAACAATGCATTTGGTGTGTCTTACTAGCTACGTTCCTGAACTGATATTATTTTCTTGGCATCATCCAACTCCTGATCTTATACCACCTTCTTAATAAACTGATTTTACTCCTGCACTTAAAAGAAAAAAACGTGATGTTCGGTGGCCAATCACAGCGATAACATGATTCAAATATATAATTTGAATCTTCAACCTTGTATCCATAAGCTTCTAATTCGGGTTTGGCCAATAGTAAACCGGCGATGCTAGCCAGGGATAACCAGGGTTTTCGAGGTGCAAGGCATAGTTGAACCGTTTTGTTAAATGCATACCAGTCGGCAAGTCTCTATCTTGCACTGCCAGATGCAAGGTCAAGCGAAGAAGACGCCGTTATAGAAGCTAAGTCTAAATTCTGCATCATAGCATATATGTAGAGCTGGGCTAGAACAGATCAATTATTATTAATCTAAACGAAAGTTAGCATGCCATCACTAAAAATTTTTGCAGAATCCCTCCTGGATTAGCGTAGGTTCACCAAACTTCACGATATAAAACCATTAACGCAACTCTAAGGGCCGCCACAAAAAGCACAAATCGTCACAGAAGAAATTGGCTTCTAACAACTTGAGAAATATATCTCTGCCTATCCTTTCAGAAGCAGAATTATCTTGAGAAAGGTTTGAGTTACAGTGCAGATTTTAAGGATAAGTTCTCCTCTTGAATTTAATTATGGCAGGCAAGTCAGTGGTATTTTAGATTTGCACCTCTAAACAGAAGATTGGCTTGTCTAATTATCTTCAGACTTCAGAAGGTTTAATGCTCATCAGTGAGATAAGTAATAAAGCGTACCTTTTTAATGAGGAATTAAGTGAGTAAACTTTAAATTTTACTCCATCGACCAGAATTGATTTTCAGATGATAATAAAAGTGCTGGTCATTTTTATCGTAAGATGGAAAGGTAATTCAAAAGTGACTGGAGTCGACACTGGTGGCGCAGTGCCTTAACCTAGCTACTTGGGGACAAAGTGTTTTGGAGATTGTAGGAGATAGGTTCCATGCTCTGTCCTCTTACTACCAACACGGCATCCACTCAATGGTTGCCATCGACGTGGACACTACTAGAGAAGTCTGGGGTGTCCATGTTGGATGGTTGTCAAGGTTCAGATGTTGTGTAGGGAGGAGAACTGAGTTTCAGATTTGTCATTTAGCTGAAAATCAGACCAACACTATGTGGTTCGGATTCCACGTAAAGCTGCAGGTCCCATAGTTGTTCTGGCTATTGGGCTATTAATAAATAATCCTTTCTGAGCTAAGTTGAACATATTACTAAGTTACTCCATTTTTCTAAAGCCTTTCTCTTCTTAAATTGAATCAACTCTGTATGCTTCATATTCTCACAATTTATTATTCAATCTAACATAATAATTCTCCAACTTATCTGTCCGAAAGTTTTTCTTACATTTCTGAGGACAGTACTTGGAAAAAACTCAGCGTGGATCTTCATTGTTGTCAATTCCTCTTCATAAAACTTATTTATACAATAGTTCCTTTACTGTAACCACTTACCGACTATAGAATAATCTTCCTGATAATATTAGAGGTAGTGAAGGGTGAGATGGGTTTCGGGCTGCATTTATGGTTCTTCTCCGGGCCTCATGAGGTGAGCGGCTTGTGCGATACTCGGTGTTTGCTGATGGCATGGTATGTATGAAAGGACGAACGTGAGTTAACTTTGTAGTTGTTTTTGTTTGTACGTTAATATAGTCTGTTATATTTATATTAGCGATGACTATTCTTTAAGTTTTTGAAATTCTCTGTAGTGTATTACTATCTTGTAATTAATTTCTTTTACTCACCAAAATAATGTTTTAGTTTTTTTTACACTTATTTGTATTTTAGTAATAATGGTTAGGTGTAAGAGAGGACTTTTTAGTCCTAACCTCGCCAATTGTATGTACAATAAAGTAATTTTTCATTTCATTACATTTTAATTTCGAACTCAGATAGTAACAATGACTAAACTCATTCACCTCTCATATTCGCCCATATCTCTATGATGGGCGTCTTAGAAATGAATAATAATAATAAATTACCTTTATTTTGGACAAAGGTTCTCTATGACCTTGCGAGTAGAAGTTAAGCTCAATTTTGGTCTTCCTTATGACTTAATGTAACTTTGGACATTGGCTATAGGAACCAAGCAGACAGTTCAAGGCAATGCATTGCTGTAGACGCATGCCTAAGCTACTATCTAACGATGATTGGTTTCAAATAAGCACTCTGTTTGGCGCACTATTAGCTTAGGTAATAGTCACTTCAATGGGTGCTGAATAGAGACAGAGAAGAAGGAATGAAGAAAGATAGAGAGGGAGTCCACTGGTCTTACTTGTGAAAACAAACATACTAATTTCACCAAACAGGAAACCGGCTTCTATGGACCCATATGAATGGAGACAGTCTTCATGTTTCTATAGTCAGTGCTTTAAGGGTGCCTATTAGCAAGCCTTCTTAAACACCAGAAACCTGAATGCATAATATGCTCCACAATATATTATTACAATATAGCCTATGTAATGTTAGAAAAGGATTAGTGAAGTCCACAATCCTACTCCGGCAGGAAGCACCCTAACATGTATCTTAATATCTATTTTGCTTTTTTTTTCTTAAATAATCTGGTTTAGAATTGCTGCCGACAATTTTACAGATAAAATATTACAGTACTGAAAAGTTAACTTACCATATTGAGTTTTGAGCAGCACTGCTGAGCATTTAAATAATCACATTCAAGATCTGATAATGTTATCACCTAGTAAAATGTTTAGGAAAAGTCAAACAGATATTTAAAGTAAGTTTAGCAATGTTGTTATTTTACTAAACTTTTTTACTATAAACAT
This sequence comes from Stictocephala bisonia, assembly GCA_035578905.1. Classification (NCBI taxonomy): domain Eukaryota; kingdom Metazoa; phylum Arthropoda; class Insecta; order Hemiptera; family Membracidae; genus Stictocephala; species Stictocephala bisonia. Next base: position 10,583 of record JAQJVL010009803.1, on the reverse strand, counting down.
ATCCATCACAAAAATGTGAGATTATGTTAAATTTTGGTGCCTGCCGACCATACCTCCAGCAAAGTTTTATATGAATTTGGTTTTGTACTTAATAGTTAATGTTTATATTGACCGCGTAATGGCAACTAGTTTTTCCATAATAACTTGAGAAATAATTGTCATAGATCAAAATAGTTTTCGAATTTCTGTTATGTCTAAAAAACACATCAATTTAAAAAAGATGATTAAAAATAATTTAAGCAACGAAAATGTAAAAATATACTAAAGGTCGTGAAGTTGGTTCTTTTAATTGTTTCTGTGAAAACCCGTAATGTATTGTATTAAACGTATGTAATGGTAATATTTTAGTTTGAATTAAATTATTTATTTATTTTTTGCAATGTATTGTATTAATTGTGTGTAATGTTAATTTGTCTCTTTTTGTTAATTAGAAAATTTAGCCAAGTCGGAATCTTTATATTTATAGAGTTCTAAAATTGTTTTATGTTAAAGTTCTGGTTTTACTGTACGTGGTTTTAAGTTGTATAATTTTAGACACTTAATATTTGAAGTTCTAAAAGCACATTAACTGCTTTTCAACAATTTTACAGACATAATGCACCTTGCTTTTACAATATAATTTCAATACATATTAATAATATAATTTCATTCAAACCTTTTTTAAAACAACTTAAATCTTACCTTCTCATAGTAAATAACGTGGAACAACTTTTAAGTATAGTACATTGATTTAGAATTTAATCTTTTATCTTACTAGACATTTGTTATTTTCTTACAACATTGATTACTTAATTTAATTAAATATTATATACATTTTTAGTTATTCTTTGGCAGTGTTATTTGTCTATTATATTTTGTTACATTCATAAGAACTATGTTACTTTTTATGTCACTAAGATTTCTTATGTCATAGCTTATTTTATCCATACTAGATAGTGTAAATATAGTATTTCTTGCTTCGTTTACTTTCCAAAATTATTCAATCTCATTTTGATTTTATAATATTTTGTTTTGTGTTCAATTATCTCTCAAAACATGCTTTTTGCTACAATAATTATATGTAGCAGTTATTTAAAAATCTACCGAGATACCACTGTTCCAGTTTTAATTTTTTATATTAAATCACACGTTTTGATGGCCATTCCAAACTGGTTGTAATACCTAGGGAGTGACCTTCTTATTTCACAAATTTAATATTAAGTTTGATTAAGCAATATCATTAAATTAATTTTATTTATTTATTTCAAATTTGATGTTATCATTTATATTATTTTAGAAATTAAGACATTTGCTTATCTAAACTACATATATGTGTAATCAATGTATGTGGAATAAAGTTTCTTTTGAATTTGAATTTAATGATGTATTTCTTCTTTGTAATGTATTGTATTAGATGTGTGTAATGTTAATGTATTGTTTGTGGATATGCTTTTTATTGTATACATTATTTAGGTATGTAAACAAGTTAGTTAGTAAAATTAACTTTGTCTATTGCTTGTACAGCTCAATGAAATTAAAATTTTTATTTATTTAAATCGTATATAAATATTTTATGAGCTATTTTGACCATATATAATATGTGAGGCAGAAAGTGAAAAGGGACCTCTTGTCAGCAAAGTATTCATGTTGAGTATTCATGAAACTACTGAATTTGGTCAAAATTATCTATACTCGGTTTTTTATCGATTATCAAACTCTGGTTTATATAGAACAGACCTGTATCAGTTATAAAGTCAAGTTGAAGCATTAAAACATTGAATAAAATTTATTTAGATGTCAGTGTTTGGCCTGAGGAAAGGGACCTCTTGTTGTTTTGGCAAAATAACATATAGGCCCGACAAGAACACATTGATAAGAAACGTTACTTTTAAAACTAGCCTCCCTTGAGTTCTAGCGTCGGTTTAGAAAACTGCGGCAAATGTTGCCTAAATGCAGAACAGTTTCTTGTGTGTTAAAACCCATCGTGACAACAGGTACCTTTTCTAAAGCAGTATTGGCAGCATTTAAAATAGCTGTTTCACTAACAATCAACTGTGACTTCATCACTTTTAGAATTGTACTCAAGTAGGTCGACTTGAAGTTTTATTTGATATTGATAAGATTCCATTTAAAATAATTTAGACTAGATAAAAGTAATAAAAACATCTTTAAAAGCAACTAATGTCCTGTCTGAGAGAAGGAACCTCTGTCGTTATGGGAAATAACATGGGGCCAACAAGAGGTCCCTTATAACATTTTTAGTTTTGTGTTACATTACTTTATAAAAACGAGAATTTAATGAATTCTGCCGGTGTTTTAAACAACTACGACTGTTATTCTGAAAAAGGAAGTTTTTAGCTTTGTTTTGATGTTTGATATTTTTCTTATATATGAAAAATGTGGATTCTATGTGAGTTTAAAGTTTTAAAACCTGTTTTTCTCAAATTGTCGCTTGCAATTTGTGAAACTTTAAATATTTATTAAAGGAAAAAAAATCATAGATGTACAATTTACACCAACTTGTTCATAATTTTATGCTTAATTTAAAAATACCAATAGCTCAAAATCGATAATTGGCGACAAGAGGTCCCTTTTCACTTTCCGCCTCACATATACTGATATTTCACTTTATTACAATATCACTAAATACACTCCCTAATACATATTAATCAATATATAAGTAGTCTAAAACACATAATTACTTAATAAACAAATTTTTATGGTCATATATTGACAAACAATTAGCAACCTAAAAACGGCAAATTTCTCCTATTCAAAATCATTAGGTTATATCAAATAATCGATAACCTGTGCATATCACTGTAATCGGCAACTAATGTAGATTTCATAGAGATCAAAACATTGTCATAACCTCTAAGATGTGTCTAATAACATTGTTTCCTCCAGTGTCTCAACGCCTGAAATCTGGCGTTACCCACTTCAGTAGCACATTTCAATGCCTGAAATAAGGCGTTTGCCATTTTGATGGTTAAAGACATGTTTTTGAAGTTTAAAAATGAAACTGGTCTTTCTACTCTCGTGGCCCCAGACTACAAACAACAGCATAAGTCATAAGCGGATAAAGTATTCCATTCACTTGCAGCTAATTTGGAAAGGCTCTTGAGGGCAAATATTCCAGAACTCAGCCGATGACAAATAGAATCTATGTGGGAGTCATATTTCATGTGCTTGTTGACACTCACTACCAAAAGCCTGTTTTAAGTAGATAGGCTGTGACTCAATAATTGAAGAGGTCAGTGGATGAAGGAGGTATGTTACAAAGAGTAAATTTTGAGATATTTAACTTCAAAGTTTTTATGCTGGAACTTTTTCAATATATAATATTAAAAACTGTTCTCCCCTATTATTATGGCTATTGGTGCTAGAATCATTGCCCAAATGTTTTTGTTTCACTAATTCAAATATTTTATAATTTTATAAATATAAAAGTGTACATACCTCCTTCTTCCATTATGTCACTATCATTGTTATAATACTTTATTAAATAACGAAGAGAATAAAATCAAATATAATTCTGGAAATAACGACTTAATTAGACATATCATTGTAAATGTTATAATTTTAAGTTTGTTATTGGTCAATTATCTGCTGATGCCACCACCATTAATGTTCTGGTATATATTTTAGTTGTTCTTTTATGTTTTCAATCTTTCCCTTTGTTAGTGATCCAAATGGTCTTGGCACTCTTGGAATGTAATAGGTTCTTCAACATTGAACAGTTGTTTGCAGAATTTGCAGATATCAACTTTCATAAAAGGTGTATAGTCATAGCAGGTTTTGTATTTAAATAAGATTGGTATTCGTTAACACGAATCCATTTGACACAGTCTCTGAATTTTAATGTATTCTTCAAAAGTTCTACTTTCCTGTTATAAAGTAGTGGGTAGATTTTCAGTTTCTCTAAAATGTTGCCTCATGTCCAAAACTTTGTTATTTTTTGTTTTATTTTGCGATGATGTTTCTGTATTCATCATGAGAGTTGATATTTTGATGTTTCCGCAAGTTTTTCTCAATCCTTCCAAAGTCTCATCGGAGTCTAGGTATGTGTGCCCTACTTCAGGAAATTTATGATTTATTATTTTAAATAGCCCTTTCTGTACTAAATACTGGTACAAAGGTAACGTAAGGAAATTTTTGTTTTAACTTGAGTACGAATCTGACCATATTATCAAGTGGTCTGTTTTTAAAAAGGTTGAAGTTCATTTTCTTTGTTGTCTTCTATTTTATTTGAAAGTAACTTTAATATTTTAGTACCACGAATCAAACTATTCATTTTGGAACATATTAACTTTTATTAATATCATAATCACAACAAACAGAACAGTAGTTAACACTGCAATGCAAGGTTAAAGATAACAGATGACTGTTTGACTGTTGTGATGAAGATTCAGTCAGCTTTGACCCATTGTGTAGTGGATGAAGGCTGTATGCCAGAAGAACTTAACAATCCCAAATGGATGAAGATGTATGTATTCATTTATGGATGTACACCTTTAAATGAATATGAAATATATTTACAAACATATAGCCATCTATATATACTAAAAAACATTACTAATTGTTTACACTTAATAAGCATACAGTGGTACTGACCCACGCGCCCACCCATACACGTACAGTGGTATTGACCCACCTGCCTACCCACACACATTCTGTGGTATTTACACACCCACCCACCCATACACGTACAGTGGTATTGACCCATCCGCCTACCCACACACGTACTGTGGTTTTTACCTACCCGCCCACCCATGCACGTACTGTGGTATTGTTGTACAATTGGAGTGTTAAATACCACCTTCATCCTTTAGATTGTATTAATTTACAGTGTACATACCTCCTTCATCATCTAGGATATCTTAATCTGAGTGTATTAGAATTGGGAGTGGTGACATATTTATAGCATACAACCTTCATTCCCAACAAAAACTCAACAATTTCACATACCACCTTCTTCCACTGACCCCTTTAATTTTAAATTAGTGTTCTCATGAAAGTCAATACTTATGATCTAGATACTTACTTCAGTTAAAAGCATCTAGATACTTAAGAAATTGTAAGTAGGTTACCAACTACAAAATATTCTTTGACACTTGAAAATACTGTTGGGAAGTTACCACAGAAAATATCTAAGGTTACAATTAAATAATAGACTTAATAGTATCCTACATAAAATATGTTAATAAGTGTAAAGGATACAAAATACACTAGAAGAAAAAGGACTGCTCCAGTATCAATTAATGAAAATGCAAACACTAAGGGTTCACTCATATTTTACAAGTGAGTAAAACAACATAAACTAAACACGATACACACTCTTCTCCGAATATGTATTTACAATAATCAACATTCGTGTGAAATGTGGTAAAATCTAATTACACATCTAACGTTAGTATTTTTCTGCACAGAGATATAAGTTTGTATTAGTTGAAACATAACCTGAATCTTAGAACCAGGTAAACAATAAAAAAAAGTGTATTCACTTCTTTCTTCATTGTAAGTAAGCTGTTAACTTAACTGTGTAGCTGCACTGTTCATAAATGCAAATTTTAATCAACCAAAATTGATTTTACATTTTCATTATGAAGTAACGTTTATGGTATGCATAAGTTCAGCACTCACAAAGAATATTTGTTGTCAAACTTAAATCTTTCAGTACCAATATTAAAAAAGTAATATTAATGCAATTTTTAAAAAAAAAGTTATGATCAAAATAGATAGTTATACTTAGATAATATTTTTCAGAATTTTAATTTTCCAGAATATATAAAAAAACTGATGTACTAACGTAAGGTATATGGTATTAATAAATAAGTACCGTCAGTACTGAGCGACATTATAATATGGTGTGGACTAATAAGTACCAACAGAACTCAAGAGTAATAAATAACTTTATTGAAATGTCATCATAGACCTTCTATTATACCTTCTATATTATAGATATAATAGAAGATATATGATGTCACAAACTAAAATAATAATAATTAGGACAAGTTAATATTTTGTCATCTGCATGACTAATTCATAACAAAACTCCATGAAACTAAGCAAAACAGTTTTTTTTTGTTTTTTGTTATTTAGATATAGAAAAACTTTACAGTGGCTACATTTGCTGTAGGCTGTATGGTCTTGACTGGATTTTCATTTGGCTGCACATCGTCCTCTCTTTATATCAAATGTTGGCCAGTGAACGCCCTTGTTCCCCAATCAAGTGCTTGAGTATGGCACTGTGTTCTGGTCCCCTTATCAACACGGACACATAGACGAGTTGAACATAGTGCAGGCACGCTTCATGAGGATGCTTGGAGCTCGTCTAGGCTACACCTACTGGCAAACACCCATATCTCAACTGGAACAGCGTTTCCAGCTGCAACCTCTCCATTATCGGCGTGTCATCTTTGATCTGTTATTCCTTTTTAAACTGATCAATGGACTGGTGGTTAGCCCCGACCTTCTGGCTTGGCTGGAAATTTCTGCCTACATACAATTCATACAACTGTGACTTGGCAAGACTTAAAAGGCTTGGAAGCATGACGTCTGGGAGGGCGGAATTCTTCCAGGGATCTGTTTCTTCTTTTAAGAGGAATATTGCCCAGATCGTCGACCAGTTATAACCTGTGGGAACGGATCCATTAAGTCATGTGTTTGCGTTTATTATTATCAGCTGTTGGAATATTTATTATTGTTACATCATTTTTATTAATTAATTGATTTATTTGTTGTTGTTATTATTATTGTAGTCATTTACTACAAACTATTAAGGTTATTGATTAATTATGTCATGTGTATGCGTTATTAGCTGTGTTCCTTTATTATGTTGGAATACTTATTATTGTTACACCTTTTTTTGCCAACATTATTGTTGTTATTTACTTTCAAACTTTTAAGTTTGTTATTGCTGTTTATTAAATGTGTAGTGTTCACATATTGTTAGCCCTTATTTGTTATCTTATTGTTATCGTATTACTATATCCATATTCTCTACTGTTATTATGTTATTGCTATTCAATTGTTTTGTTTGTGATAGGAGTAGAATTTTGTCGACTGCATCCAGTTAACATAGTACTTGCTTGTCCTTAAATGCGTTAAATATTAGCTTATGTTACATATTTAGCCATCTACTTTACTCAATGTAAAAATGGTTTTGTATCGTTGGAAGTAATAAAAATAAATAAATCGAAGATCCTTAGGAAAAGAAAAAAGCTTGTTTTCTTCTCTTGGTAGAGCTGTTATGTCTCCCATAAAATCAGAACTCCCCTTTCTTTTGGAAACGATATTGGTGAGAAGGCTTCTTGATACTACGAGCGCTGAAAGTTTTTAAAACGATTTACAATAAACAACATAGGCAAATGAGATGTTCATCAAATCTCATACAGTCTGCGCCACGATTTGTCTGTCTACGTTATAAAACGGTCAGCGAGATCCACTCCTCCCATCAGGTTACACGACTGTAGGACTTCACATCTACTCTAGAGCCATCTTTCAAATTCCACTTTACAGCAGTCTCTTGTGATCCATGGTAGTTTGATATGAACCACGCTGTCTTATTATCTTTCCATTTGAAAACACTAATAACATTTTTGTGGAATATCGATGGTCCCAAGAACCCCGTACTAGAGAAGAGTCAGATTTTATGTCAGGTACTCCTGATCTATCACTTCTCAGTGTACCACACGCCAATGTTCTCTCTGTTTTCAATCTTTGTATTGAAGAGAAATAGTTAACAAACTACAATACGATATTTACCCCACTCTTGTTTATTAAAAGATAACAGTACTCTTTCACCTAGCCCATGCAATTTAAATTCCTCTTTCACAAACTCTTTTCCCTTGATATACTTCAAAGTTCATTACATACCCTTTTGGTCTATTTATTTATTTACTTCAACGGTTTCACCATTTTTATATGTATGATTAAAAAATGGAACATTACAAGATAACGTTATTGCGTAACACCAAAAAAGCAAGCTTAAACATTAAGTAATAAAAACAAACATTTAAAGAGTCGATAAGCCACAGATCATTTAAATAAACTATTTACAACAAATGCGTCATGAACTATAGGCTATAAATAACTACAATAGTATATCAGTTTGTTTCTTGAAACGCTCAGTTGAGCCACAAAAGAAGTCCAATATGTTTGCAGTTTCACTACTAGATCTCAGCAACCTTCGATCGCCCGTATGATATGCATATGACGTGGGCATGTACTTCCGATGAAAGATAGCTCTGCAACGAGTGCCACGAATAATAGAAAAATCAATACTGTGCAAGAAATCTGGGCAGTCCAGTAGTCCGTTGACCAGTTTGAAAAGAAAAATTAGGTCACATATGTCCCTCCTGTTATGTAGTTTTTCTAGACGAAAATAGTTCTCAATATCAGCAACGGGCGCTTCTCTGTAGGTGTAGCCCATTTTCATACCTAAACTACGTATGAAACGAGTTTGAACCCTGTTGATCCTGTCAGGCTGACCTTGCTGATATGATTTCCACATAATAACCATACTCACAGGACGAAAAAAGACCTAAACAGAACAACAAGTGCCAGAGGAGATTTAAAGTCTCTTGTGCTTCACAAGACAAAACCCCTTTAGTGAACTGGCTTTTGACGTTATCTGTAGTATATGGTCTTGTGGGTGATATTTGCTCCTACTCTAGTACGAGTCAATATCTTTCCCAGGTTTCTAATCTTATCCACTCTAGTGATGCTGGTGTCATTCAACTGATCTGCTAGGTGCCACAGCTTGTATCTTCTTTTTATTGGTTTCATTGGATTATATTGTTTCAAACTGCTACGACCTTTAAAAATAATCATCGATTCATCTAATGTTACGAAATTTAGTTTATAAAAGTGTCTCTTTGTAATTTTATAATTTAAGTAATAATTGTTATGAAACGTAAGTTTATTTATATACGTATTTATTTTTTATTTGTTTACATAATAATAACATTTTCATTTTATTTTACGTCTGGCTGGTAGTGGCCCGTTCCCCTCCCACAGACATGTGCCCATGACGGGAACAATTTCCACCGTTTATATGATCTTTACAATGTAATTATTGTTTTTTTATGAATAAAATGCTTATCTATCTTCGCTCAATAATAACTCAATAATAACTCAATAACTCATTTATTAAGCCAGATCAACAAAACAAGATTGCATTAGCCAAATCATCAATGTAACTAAATGAAATAATTACTTTAATACTAATTAAAACCAATTACAAGAGAGTTATTGAGTTTATTGAGTTATTGAGTCATTGAGTTATTTCTGTGTGTCGTGGCAATAAACGATTTGTACCATAGCGTATCAGGTAATGCCATTCTCTATGCAGACGATACCACCTTGTTTAATAGTCATACTGCCTATGTTACGGCAAACACACGTGCTAAAAAATTGCTTTAAACTGCACCCAAATGGTTTCAAAACAATAAATTAATATTGAACGAGTTACAAACTCAAGCAATTTTTTTAGCCTAAAAATGATGTGCATGTCAACTTTGTTAAACTGTTAGGTTTTTAACTCAGATAAGAAGCTTGTTTGGAATGAGCATGTAAATATGTTATGTGTTAGATTAAGCTGAGTGTTATATTTACTAAGAAAGTTGAAGAGAGAGCTGCCTAATAATTTTCTAAAAGCAGCCTATTATGCTTTTTTCCACTCCCATCTAACTTATGGGATTAGACTATTGTGGCACTCCTCAGGTACATATAGGATGCTATTTTTGCAGAAGAGAGCTATTAGAATCTTGCAGGTGGTGCAGGTTGGCTGGAACATTGCAGACCCCTATTTTGCATGCATAAGATATTTACTGTTTATAATTTATATATTTTTCATTGCCTGATAGAAATTAAGAATATATAATAAAGTTTGGTCAGAAATCAGCATGTGCATGGTTATTTAACAAGAAATAATTCCAATCTATTTACAAATAGATACAGACTTAGTAAGACTCAAAATTGTTATCCTGTTACAAGTACAAGGTATTTTAATACACTACCGCATGAAATAAGATCTTTGCCCAAAGCAAAGTTTTCTCAGGTCATGAGGTCCTGGTTTCTGGACCACCCCATATATAGTTTGAGAGAATTTGAAGATGCAGACCACTCCCATATTCTCAATTACGGGCAATGCAAATTATTAATAAATTAATCCATTAGTAGCCTTACAAGGTAAGAAACTTGTATTTTCTCTGATCCCTTGTAGCTAGTGCACGGTTTTGCAAGTAGATTGTGCATGAACCAGGAGGGAAAACACGATACTACAAGAAACCATAAACCGACTAAATGATGAACTTCAAATTTTAACTCAACAACTCACAGCATCAAAAAAAGAAAATATTAGATTAAATCAAGAAACCAAATCTAAAGGAGAAAAGATTGCAGAACTGTACACCCACATCAAAACCCTACTCTTAGAAAACACAACAAATAACCAAGAACAAGACCAAAACAAACAATCAAATACCAACCAGACAATATCCCCTAACAACATCGAAAATAAAACGGTCTCCAAACCACACCCAAACAATAACCCCGACACTCTAATACTGGGGGACTCCATGATCAAAAACATACATCAA
>JAQJVL010009802.1:0-14741 GCA_035578905.1 Stictocephala bisonia | reverse complement strand
ACACACTCTGGTGCTTACGGTAGTCTGGAAGCAAATGAAAGTTTATTATTTAGATCTTATGCCATGTCCAAGGCATTTGAAACTGTGGTACACAGTATTTTAGTAGATAGGCTGTCCTCTTATTTATTTTTTTTATAGTCTTGATGTCAAATCTTTTAGTAGCTATCTATAGAGTAAACACCAAACTGTTTATTGGACGGGTGGTTTTCCTCAACTAAAAAAGTTGAATTTGGAGTACCTCAAGGCTCTATTTTAGGGTATACCTTGTACTTGCTCTATATCAGTGGTTCTCAACCTTTTCACCACTGAGGACCACTTGTACCTTTCAGAATTCTTGGCGGACCACTTAGATATTATTATTAATATTTCCCAATAATAGGTAAAATGAGATGAACACTGAATTTTTACTAATGAATTTATTATTTATATTTTACAAAATAAAAAAAGAAAATACATAGTGAAAGACAAAAGAAATAAAAAAAAAAAAAAAACAAAAACAAAATAAAGTCATAGATAGCGCCAAATTAAGACGTTAATGACTTCCTTGGTCTTGCTTCTCACTTGAAAGTTTCTCAATATTTGGCTCGAAAGAAGTTAACGCCAGTCTCATAGGAGCATTCAAATTTAGCAACCTATTTCTATGTTTATTCTTGATGACACATAATGTTGAGAATGCTGCCTCACAGAGATAAGTGGAATGAAAAGGAAGAAGAAGTTTCAAAGCTTTTTCACTTAGCACTATCAGTGGACTTTCATCAAGTAATCCTATCCAAAAATCTGCAACATTTTCGCAGTGAGATTTTATCACTTTTAAATGATCATCGGATGAAATTTCAATAAGTTGTTCATTTTCCTGAATAGACAGATTATTATCGTGGGTAGCTAAAAAGGGATCAATCACCCACAGATTATTTTTCCTCACGTCTGTATCAGCAGGGAAGTACTTCTCAAAGTAATCTTGAAGTGATTTAATGTAGGACTTAACCAGTGAATGTAAAACATCCTCATTTAAGCCTTCATTTTCAGAGATAAAATCTGAATCCTTTTCCAGCTTCGGACTCCCATAGCAACAATTTTTCTTAAATGAATCAATTTTTTTCCAAAGGTCAAATGCGGTTTTAGATGGTCACCGCTGTGATTCAAAATGTTGAGCTGTTCAAAAATATCTGCCAAAAAAGCTAACTGGGCCATAAATTCTCCGTCACGCAGTGTTTGCGCTAAATCAGGGTTTTTTCCATCAAGATACATACATACTTCTTCTCGAAGTTCATAAAATCTGCCTAAAACCCGGCCCCTGGACAGCCACCGAACTTCGGTATGTAGAAGGAGATTGGAATGAATGGATCCCATGTCCTCGCATAACAAAGCAAACAATCTCGAATTAAGAGCATTACTTTTTATAAAGTTCACGGCCTTTACCACAGTAGTCAAAACCTTGTTTAGGTCGGGAATTAATCTTTTGGCAGCAAGCATTTCGCGATACAGTGTGTTAAAACAATATCACTGTTTCCTTCTTTCCTTACTAAACTTGGCAAGCCTGTTTTGTGACCTGTCATTGCCGCCGCACCATCAGTGCAAAAGTCCTACACATTCTTTCCAAGAAAGATTTTTGAGTGAAATATCCGTCAATGGCTTTAAAAATGTCTTTTCCGGTTGTGTTACCTTGCAACTCAATCGAGGTCAGGAACTCCTCAGATAATTTTTTGTTGTCTTTATCTATGAATCGTATATAAACAAGAAGAATAACTTTATTGTTATTATCTGTAGATTCATCAAGTTGAACAGCAAACATCTTTGAGGAATGAATTTTCTTTAGAAGTTGAGTTTCAACATCTGATGCCATATCTTCAATTCTCCTACTGACGGTGTCATTGGAAAGAGGAATATTTTGCATTTGTTTAGCGTATTTATCACCTAAAATTGCTTTAGTTGCATCTACGATACATGGTAAAACTAATTCCTCACCAACAGTAAAGGGTTTCTTGGTTTTTGCGATTCTAAGTGAAAGTTGATATGACGCCTTCAAAGTAGCTTTATCATAAGTTGAGTATGACTTAAGGATATTTTTTGACGATTTTAGTTCCATCTCCTTCCTCTTAAAGAAATCTACATGTTTTCCGGCAAAATTTTTATGCTTTGTTTCAAAGTGTCTAGTTAATTTTTGCCGGCTTCATTGCCTCATTACTTAAAACCTCCGCACAAATTACACATTGAGGTAACTGAACACCAAATTCTTCAATGAATGTAAATCCACATGCTACGTAGTCCGGACTGTACTTACGATTAGCAGCCTTTCTTTTAGGACCAGTTTGAGTTAATATTGTGCTATCACTGGCAATATTACTGGTAGAACATCCTGCTTTAATGTTCTCACTATCCGTCTTCTTAAAAAATTCCGAAAGTTTCATCTGTTTGCTCATTTTAGTAAACTACAATCACCAAGCAAAAAACACGCACGCTCGTCACTTGACAGTTGAGTCAGCCCTGAGTCACTGAGTAGTGGCACGATCAAAGACGCCTGTACGTCACGACAGCGGTCGAAACTAAACGAAGAAACGAAAAGGCGCGTTTGGTCGTCTGGTTCTGGTCAACACAATACTGCAATCGTTTTGAGTTGAAAAAAAAAAAAAAAAAAAAAAAAAAATAGGCAGACGCATTAATTTACGTCTCAAGAGCCAAGATTTAAATTGATTATTTTATGACTTAGAACTTAGGCTTAAGCGGCCGGTGTCATAATTAGAATCTACAGTTTCCGGTGACAACCGCGTTATCACGGTTGTCAACCGTACGCGGTTGTCACCGGAAACTAGATTCTAATTATTTTATGACTGTTCACTTCGCGGACCACATGAAAACCATTCGCGGACAACAGGTGGTCCGCGGACCACAGGTTGAGAATCACTGCTCTATAAATGATGTTATATGTGATGACTCGAGTTGCTTCCTATTTGCTGATGACCTAGGTCTGTGTATTAAAGTAAAAAATACTGCAATCCTAACCGATGACGCTAATATAAAATCAAAATTAGTTAATGACTGGTGTTCTGCCAATGGACTTAGTCTTAAAAAGGATAAAGTTCTTGATCTCAAAGTCAGCCTAGTTGTGATAATTATAATTGTAAGCCTTCTCTAAAATTCTTAGGTATAATGTTACAATCTAACCCTAGCTGGTAACACCATATTGAATATGTATCTTCTCGCATGGCAAACGGAATTTTTATACTTCGCTCTTTAAAAGTTACTACTGATGTACTTCTGACTGTGTACTACTCATATATACATCGTCATTTGATATATTGTATTTCTTTATGGGGAAATTCAGGTTTTGCAAATAGAGAGCTTTTATAATGCAAAAGAAGGCTATACGTATACGCTTGATTTCTGGAGTACCTTTTGATCATCATTGTAAGCCATTATTTATATGGCCTAAAATTCTTACATTGTCATCTTTGTATGTTTGTATAATCTGCTCTATGTTAAACAAAATCTGTCATTATTCTATACATCAACCGATGTTCATTCATATAACACCAGACAGAGGGTTAACTTAATTGTAGTGAGATGTAAGTACAGTAGTACTAAAAATAGTTTTAATTATCAATGTGTAAAATTATTTGATGACTTACCTCAAACTATTAGATCTTTGCCATTTAAGAAGTTTAAAGCCACTTGAAGCATGTTTATATAGTAATATTGAATTTTATGATGTCGACTTTAACTAATGATTAAGTTAGTTTAAAGTAAGTTTAAGTTTAAAGTTAGTTTAAAGTTTAAAGTATTTGACTTTGTCATGGAATGTTTGTTTTTAGACAATAAAATTATTGATTCTTGATTAAAATTCAAATATTTATAATTATCCAAAGTGCGTTGTAGGCATGTTGCTGAATACTAACTTTATATAGTATATCACTTTAGAGGCATGGCCATTATATCGTGGCGTTTTCTGCACATTCTCCAAACACGCATTCTTTACATGTATATTTTTAATGCTAGGCAATTCAAGGCGGAATTTTTATCAGCTGTTTATCCAACTCAGGTGAGGAAAATGCGTGTTTTGTTAGCTGACCGTTGTTATTGTATAAAATTTTACCAATGTATTATTTTCTAACCTAAGAAAAATACTACTTGTGCATATATTGACTATTAATTCAAATGTTGATTGCAGGGAAATTAAAATGGTGTTAGAAGGAAGGGTTGACGAAGCTGCATCACAATCACTTTACTATGGGAGCAATTTATCTTCCCACAACCCCTGTTATTTCAGTAGTTATGGAGATCTAAAGGTAGGCCTAGGTGTAAGGTTATTTTGTTCTATTAAGAATATAACTTAAGGTATATTTGCACTTTCTAGACATTCATATTTTTTATAAGATATTGAAATAGGCCCTTTATAGTTGTTAATATTAAGAAGTGGGTCAGATCTAACACTAAGGCCCCTATTAACTTAAAATTATGGAACATGTTGCTTACATTCTTTTAGACATCAGTCGCCCTTTACTCGGCAACCAGTGTCCTACTCCTGTTTTTTTTTTTTCTGTATTTCAACACCAGTGGCACTTTATATTGATTATTCAAACGTTGTTATGGGACAACGCTAGCAAGTTTTGAAGTAGCAACTAGTGTTGCAACTGCCTTTACTCCACCTGCCTTTCCATCAGTATTGTTCATATGTGATAAAGCATTTGATGACAGAGGAGATATCCAGATGCATAGAAACTGTAGCATTTGTACATATGTACTGTAGATATTTAAAAATAAAATTTGATAAAGAGGTTGTACATTCATCCTATATTTGGAATAAGGCCCAGTAAGAGCTGTATATTCACATATTTTAATCATTATATAGCAAAAAACATATTTTTCGCAAAGGTATGAAAATATCACTATATTAAAAAGTTTTTATGTAGGCCTAAATCTGGTACAACTGCACAATTACTTAACCCAACTACTGGCAACTAAAAACCCTCTATTGGGAGCCCATTTTCCTAGTTTCAAAAGGATATTAAAAAAAAATAACAAAAAATACTTCCGATACTTGGGATTTAGTATTAATGTATTTCATTTTACTTGTAAGATTCTGTTTTAATAAAAAAAAAAACAAAAAAAAAAAACAAGTATAAACACTTGTTTACTTTTTCCTTTCATAAAATAAAAAAAGTTTACCAAACAGTTTTTTTGGGGGGACCCTACCTGGAAATGTAATGCACATTAGCCAATTCCAAGATTATAATATCATTTCATAGTCTCAGACTGAAAGAGACTACAATATGAAAAGAATGATTGTATCCGTTTCATTTTCAACTTATGATTATGTACACCTTATCTTATGTAAGAAAGAGCCATGAGGCCCTAACTTCGCCTTTTTGTAATTTACAAATAAAGATATTTTTATTCTATTATCTTGAGGTAGGTGTTTTGAAACTAACGAATATCTATGAATATCGTGTTCTTACTTTGTTGCTTGGTGTCATCTGATACGTCATTTTATAACTCTGAAAAATATTCTTGTCACAAATTGGTTCTAGTAATACAAAAAAAAAAGGAAATCTACAACTATTGATTCCAAATCTTAATAAACTCAATTATTATTTATAATTTTTCATTGATTTCATATTGTTTATGGAATTCCCTTCCTGATTGTACAAAGCTAAAGAAAACCAAGTCTGCTTTGAGGCAGAGGTTAGGGAGATGTGCGTGGACTACACAAGTGGGGGGTTGGTGGCACAAGGTGGGCACATGATATTTGTGAATGTACTTACTTAGTCGTAAGATCCATTCATTGCCTATATTGTATTATGTACAATTACTCTTTAAATTATTGTGATTTTGTTTTCTTATGATACAGTTTTCATTTGTTTTGTTTTAAATGTTATTATATTTAGATGGATTTAAATTATCTTTGTGGTTAAGTGGTAGAGGGGACTATATAGTCCTATCTTCACATTAATACAGCAGGCTTTCATAATTTTATTTGTTTTTTTTTTATCAAATTTTGTAAACACTCTTATTTAGTTTGGAATTATGAGAAATCCTGTCATAATCACTTATCAAGAAGAACTCATATTTTAAGATGTGATTATACTTGTCAATATTAACTTGTTTATATTATTTAAATGTAACAATTGTATATAATTATTTTATTTAACATTTTCTGTATATTTTAAAGTATTTCAGTAAAGCTTGAACATTTACAATTTTTTAATCCTTGAGCCAAATTATGCTTGGAATAAGCAATTGTTATTTTAGCAACCATTTTTAAAGTGGATATAAGTATGACACATTAACAAAACCATATCCTGTTCAATTAGTAAATTACATTTTCTCTGTTGATTTAAAGAAAAAATTGTGGTACCATTCCCTTTATGTAGTATAGAGGCAAAGTATTCAGCTTATATCTAACCTTCAATTTTGAACATATATGAATATTTTAGCACAAGAAGATAACATTATTAGAATTTAATTTATTATGCATTCATTAGAAAGAAATTAGAAAGATTATTTTATAATGCGTTTGGTTGTAGTGAGCCATAGGAAACTAGGCGTTTTTTACAACACCCATACATGCACAGTGCGATGACCTGCCCTCCCACGTATGATGAGAGACCCACCCACCCATATATTTACAAAGATGAATACCACTGTAGGTATGGGTGGCCAGGTAGGCTAGGTACCACTGAGGGTGTATATTACAGTGTATGTTTACTTGTACGAAGGCAGACCAAGATCCTCCCATCCATGATTTTACAAGTCAGGGATTGTTAATTGATCAATTTGTAATACTTTTTTTGCTATGGGGTAAGTGGTCTGTTTTAAAGTGTGTGACAAACAGTATGTTTCATTTAACTTGTCATTGTTTATAGGTGCATGAGTTGATGTTGAAGGACAAAGCAAGAACAGAATTTTATAAAGATGTTATATTTTCAAATAAGGAACTATTTCAAGATAAAATCATTATGGATGTCGGAACTGGAACAGGTTTGTAAATTCATTATAATTATGGATACTATAGTTGCCAGTCCAAGTAATTTGGTTGTATTCAAGATTCAAAATTTCTTTATTTACATAATCGTTTAGATTAGTAATGGCGTCAAATATTACAAAGTTACTAACTATTACATTGTAAAAACATTAACTATAGAAGATTAAAATGTTATATACATTGGTCAATGATTATTAAAAGGCAAAAGTTAAAAATGTAAAATAAAATAATAAGTCAAAAGTGAAGTTAAAATAGTAAAACAAAATTAAACATGTTGAAGAGTTAACTAACAATTTCTTTGTTACATAATTAAACTTGTAATATTATACAAGCAAATAAAAAGTAAACGGTAGCGTTACATATTATAAAACATGTAAAGTTGTATACTGTAGTATGATATATAAGGTCATGCATCATAGAAGATGAGTTGCCATGAAAGTAAGATATGACCAGTTTAAACTATTGGACTATAATATATACATGATTTTAACTAAAGGAGTGGATGAGGCAAGGCTGTTAATTGCCAGGCAGCTGGATAGCTCCCGGTATGACCATGAAGGTTTTACCCCTGTGCTACTTCCGTGGTTTGGAATTCACGATAGGCCTTTGATCTTACAAGACAAACATCAGTTCATCAAAGCAGGTGAGGGGAACTGTGTCTTAGTCGAGCATCTCTCCCTATTTATTAAAAGCCATATGAATTTTAAATTTTTAACTAAATTAATTGATTTTTATTCCTTAATACTTGCTGTTTTGCTCTTTCAGACCTCTTTTGGAAAACGAGTTGCCATGTAGGTAAGATAATGCTCTCTGTCCAGAATAAACTCACTGGAGTATTATTAAAGTACATGGAAGATTTTAAGGAATCTTTGCGGTATTGCTCCTGCAGACTTCTTATGGAAAAAACTCGTAAAACAGTATTGATAAAAATTGTAGTTGATTTCAAATCCCACCTTTCTATAAGATCATTCAAGGAAGTAAGTGAGCTGAAATCACACAAACCATTACTCGAGCCAGATAAAAGATAAATGTTGATAATGTTTCTATGACTTCAGTAGTTTTTAAGATTTTAATAAAGATTATAAGATTTTTTGTAATTTGTATATTACTCTGACACTATTCATTGTATTATGTTCGAACTTTTATGAATAATGATAATTTTGATATTAAATTGATTAATTTATGATATTATTTCATTTGTCTGTTGAATAACATTTTTACTTTCTCCCATATGCGTTAGCATAGAGAAAGTATTGTATTGTCCAAAAAACGTTTTTTTTTACAAGTTGGTCTAAAAATCAATTTTAAGGTCCCCTGGACCCAAAAAAATGTTTAAAAAAATGTTTTGATGTCTGTGTGTATATGCAGTTTGCTGGAGAAAAAACGGATGGATAAATTTTTCTGAAATTTTGTATGTAGGTAGGTGTATATCCAATATTTCCAGACCATTTTTCAGTTATTTGAAATTTTAGTTTTTTTAAAAAAAATTATAGGCAAAAATGTACAAAAATGAAATTTTCTAAAAAATGGCTATAAATATTTTGATTAAATTTTCAGGAAAGATGTAAATTACAATTTAAAATATTTTAGTAAAAACCGCATGTCTCTAATTGGACTAGTTTTTTAGTTATGGCAAAAATACATATTTGGGAATCACACTGGTAATTTTCAAAGTTTTGATTTTTTGATGTTAAATATGGGGGAAAGTTTGTGCCAATTCTTTGGAACCATTTATTATAGTCTAAATAACAAAAACTAATTAATTCTTGTCATAACTTAGTAAGTAAAATATTTTTAAAAATTAATCCCATAATTTTAAAGATAGAAGTGTAAAGCTGGTAATTGATGAGTCTGGTAGGATATTGATATATACTATAATATATTAGTATAAAAGGCGTAGCTATTGGGCTATTAATAAATGAAGTTGAACTCAGTTAGTGACTATGACTACACAGGTCATCCACATTCACCCTATACCCACTTAATTATTCATATTCCCCTTAAAATACACATAAAGTTGTGTCTGCATCTCATATCTTAAAATTAATTATTAGGACTGTATTTGGAAGATTTTTAACACTAAAATTTGAATTGGGTAACTACTGGCCTCATCTTGAACATAAGTGAATCAAATAATTTAGGATGGACCAGGGTCCGTAGGAAGTAACAGTGGGAGATTTCTGTAGGGCATTTTACAACTTTTACAGCATTGGGATTTTGTTGTCAATGATGAGGATGAAGTACGCTGAGAACTTCTCAAGGTTTAGGTCCAATCACTGATTTGAATTCAATATGTTATGAGTTCTAACATTAGATTTTGAGCTTTCACATGTAAATCAGCTAAAACAGTCTTGATCTGGTTTTAAATCACCACATGCCATTTATTGTTTGTCTCAAACTACAATTAAACTGAATTGCCAGTCTTACGACATTTATAGAATCCTTGCTTGTTCAAGTTGTCAGTCTTTTAAGAACAGTAAACCACATTTATTTTTTCTTTCAGCATTGATTGATTCAAAATACTTTTTTTATTTATTAGGCCTATTTCATTTTGTTTTTCTGTTTGCGGCTCTAGCCTACGCACAGGCTGTTCGCCCATGTATTTCCATAGTATATTATTATTATGTAGGAATTTCAAATTTTTAAAATTTATCTTTAGTTATTAGAAATCATATTTTTCATGTATTACTTTAGTTTTTAGTCACTTATATTCTGTAATCTGTGTAATTCTATGTACTGAATTTTGAAAATAAAATGTATTTCAATCCAATTCAATTCAATTTAAAGCCTAAAATATAAAAATATGTTGATTCTAAAAATAAATAAATAAACAATAAAATATAATCTATTTAGTATGGATCTTATGAAGACGAATCTAAAATAAATTGAAATCAAAAGTATAACGACAATTAGTGTTCATAAGTGTAGGTAACTGAAAGATATATCCCATTGTCAAAATAATATATTTTCAATGCTTCTATTATTATTTCCTTATTTATTGCAATTGCAATGTTAATAGATCAATTCTTATTTTAGGTATACTATCTATATTCTGTGCCCAGGCTGGAGCCAAGAAAGTCTATGCAGTAGAAAGAAGTGAAATTGCCAAATTAGCAGCTGATATAGTCAAAGAAAATAATTTGACAGATGTAATTGAAGTGAGTATCTATGTTTATGCAATGCATTCAAAGTGGTAAGTTAATACGTTAATGATAGATCATTCATGTATATAGTGCGTTAGAAGAACTGACATGTATGTATGGTCAGAATACCATAATTAGCAGCAGCTAATGTAAAAGTAGTTATGTTCCAGCTAAGTGCCATTTATAACGAAACCGCATATATGAGGAGTATTGTATAGCTGCATTAGAATACTAACAATCCTCTCATAAAGTGCAAATAAATATATTCTTCACAACAATGGCAAATTAAAACCAACTATAATTGAGTAGGTTTGGAAAAATAAATATACTTTGAAATAAAAAAAAATATTTTTACTGAATATAAATTGTACTGTTAAATCCTCTTCCTGGACAAATTACCTCGATGTAGGCTGGGAATGAAGCCAGCTGGCTCTCGAAAAAAGTCTATTACAAATTGTTTTAGTGAAAAAAAAAAATACAAACTAGAAGCAGGTTAACTATCTCAACACATATTAATGGCATCATATGTGCCATAGAGCATATATAAGACCTTTGAAATGGTTTAACTATATAATATACTGAATCTCAATGTCCACAAGTGTGCCACTCACTGTCCTGGAAGAGGTTAATAAAGAAAATAAATATGTAATACAATAAGCGATTAGAAAACAATAAAATAATACTGTAGATTTAAATACAACATTTTCTTACTGATAAAATCTCTGCAGCTGTCATGACGGGTGGTTCAACTTGGTTGATGAACATGGAGGTGTATGAGACAAACAACTTGTCAAAATGCCCCTGCACTAAAGTCTGTTTGTCCGATTCTGGCACCTTAGCAGGTTTTGGGAATAACGCTTTTATCGATATTCCAAACTTTCCTCTTATCCTTAGCACATTCTTCAATATTCCGGTAATTAAGTGCATTTTTTATCACTGAAAAGCCTTATTTCTTTACTGATTGAGGTTTTAACTCTTTCATGTTCTTCTTCCTTATTGGAAACATCATAGATCTTAACAAGATTCACGTTACTGAGGGCTTCCTTTAATTTGATTAACTCATAATAATAAATGTCTTAATTTGCAAAATATATTTACAAAAGGGCAAATTTAAAGCCACTAGACCATTTCTTACAATTAACCCTAAATCAGTGAGACTGGGAGGTTAGTCGATTGAAAGAATCAGCCCTTCATTGAACTCCGGGAAAACAAAGCTATTTGCCAAACAGTGAGATGGGTGAACAGCCTGTGCGTAGGCTAGAGCCGCAAACAGTAAAACAAAACAAAATAGGCCTAGTAAATAAAAAAAGTATTTAAATCAATCAAAGCTGAAAGAAAAAATAAATGTGGTTTACTGTTCTTAAAAAACTGACAACTTGAACAAGCGAGGATTCTATAAATGTCGTAAGACTGGCAATTCAGTTTAATTGTAGTTTGAGACAAACAATAAATACAGTACAAGTAAACGTCATACAACACAAATTTATTACAATATAAGCACAAAATGCACGAATATTATGGTGATCGATTTCGGTGAACCTCGCTCACTTTCCTCAGACCAGAGGGATTCACAAAAGAATTCCGTACTTGTATATACAGTACAAGTACGTGCATTTTGTACTTGTATTGTAATATATTTGTGCATTTTTGCTTATATTGTAATACATTTTTGTTGTGTGACGTTTACTTGTACTGTATATATACCAACACGTATTATGCTAATTAAAAAACTATTTAAACAATAAATGGTATGTGGTAATTTAAAACCAGATCAAGACTGTTTTAGCTGATTTACATGTGAAACAGCTCAAAACCATACTTGGGATTAACGATTAAAAATAATTAACGATTAAATTTAATCGCTACTTTTCTTTTAACTTTTTAACTTATTCGTTAGTTTTGGTAATGTTTAACTTCTAACTTAAATTAGTTGAAAATTTGGCTAGCGGTTGAAGTAACTCACTTAGTTTTTCAAATGTGATAAAAGGTGCCATTTGGTCCGAGGAATGTGGACTGGGGAGAAAGTATCTAAAACTCAGGTCAAAGACCGATTGTTTTCCTCATCCGCCAATTGTCACTGACAAGCAAGGTCACTGTTTTGAAGACACACCCCCTCCCCTTTACTCACATTTTACTGCCTTATAAATAAAAAAGGCGGACCAAACAAGTATACCATTGTTGTGGGATTGACTTGTGTCCCTGGGGTGATTATTTCACTTGACTAGTTTATGTATAGGGATAAAGTTGAGATAGTCATTTAGTTATCTTGTTTTAAATCAACGTGTTGGGCCTAAGCTTGTTTATCTTTCATAAACTCTAATACTGTAATTTTACCTGTTTACCCATCTATCTGTATTATTAATTAGGAAAATCAGTTGCATTTTGACGTTAATGCTGTCAATACTTGATTAATTGATCATTACATATCTTACTTATACTTACTTATACTTATATATGAGACGCCGACCAACGTTGTTGGTATTTTAAGGCGAATATGAATGGTTATATGAGTGTAGGATGAGTGTGGATGAGTGTAGTCTGGTTACTATCTGAGTTCGACCGTTCCTCATAAAGGGCAATTTATCAACAGCCCAACAGCCAGGGCTTTTTTTTTTTTTTTCCAATTCAATTCAAACATTCCTCATTCAAAGTTTCAAGAATCAAGAATATTTATTTGCCATTAAATAAACAATAGGTTTACAATAGGCATCGTCAGTCATGCCAGTATTATTAACCTAATTTAAAATGTCCATAAGGCCCATATCACAGGTTAAGTATTCTTCCAAAGTATAAAATGCTTTTTTCTTGAGCCAGCCTGATACAACTATGCTAAACCTCTTAAAAGGTAATACTCTTACAGCTAGTGGTAACTTATTGAATAAGAGGAGCCGTTGGTATTTGTGACTCTTATAATATTTAGCTAGTCTAATGTTAGGTTTAGTTAGATTCTCTCTTTGTCTAGTGTTGTAACTATGTACAGAGCATTGATCAGAAAAAACATCAATATTTTTCTTTACAAAGATCAGATTAAAATTTATATACAGACATGTAAGTGTCATTATGTTAAAATGAGGGAAAATATTTCTACAAGAGGCAGTTAAGGATAGTCCAGCTATAATCTTAAGCGCCTTTTTTTGCCATACAAAAGCTTTTTTTGCTGATGCTGAATTGCCCCATAAGCATATACCATAAATCAAATGAGTATGAAACAAACCAAAATATGTCATAACTAACACATCTAAACTGACACAATTTTTTAATTGTCTTAAAAGACAGGTTACTCTTGCTAATTTTTTACATAGATTATTTACATGTACATCCCAACAGAGTTTACTATCCAGATAAATACCAAGCAACTTAACAGGTTTAAACAAGGCATCATCTAAGTTCAAGTGATTTTTTAGAGAGAAAATTAGATGCTCAGTTTTACTATTATTTATAACTAATTTATTGGCTGAATACCAGGTTTCCGCTTCTTCTAAAGATCTATTGAGTTTTTCTTTAACCTTAAAAATATCAACATCTGAGTGGACCAGCGTAGTGTCATCAGCATACAATACAGAAAACGAAGAAACATTACAGCTAAAGTCATTAACAAAAACAAGAAACAGAAAAGGACCTAGAACCGATCCCTGCGGACACCTGCATGAACCTCACAGAAATCTGAACAATTGTTTTTTATCTGGACCATTTGTTTTCTATTGTTAAGGTAACTTTCTATTAGATTCAACTCATTATTTACAATTCCATAAAATTCCAATTTTTTACAAACAATCACATGAGAAACGGTATCAAAATAAATAAATAAATAAATAAATAAATGATTTATTGCGTAGAACATAGTACAAATATGCATTGCAATCGTCAAGCTATCCATTATTGCTATTCGCTATTGTTTAGCCATTCATTCTTCCATCGAGATCCCTTTCAAACATACAAAACACGTTAATACACGCATTCATCTCATGAACCCACTCAGTAGCCTAACCCAATAAATTTCGCTAGGTCTCCCAGTTGTGTGCCATAAATTCGTCTAAGCTGTAGAATGCCTCTGCAATCAGCTTTGCTTTTAGACGAGATTTAAACGCCTTCAGCGTGGGGGCACTTTTAATTGAATTTGGCAATTTGTTGACAAATTTTACTCCTGCCTGTACAGGCAGTCGCTCATAAACTACCGTTCTGTGCCTCCCAGAACGGTAGTCGCCCCTGCCTCTAGTGTCATAAGAGTGTATGTCGCAACCTCTTATAGCATGACATTTTGATTTGAAAAAGAGACAAGTTTCCAAGATGTAGAGGCAGGGTAATGTCAACAAATTCAGATTTTTGAATACTGGCTTACACGACTCTCTTTGTTTCAATTTTGCAATTGTTCGCAACGCTCTTTTTTGGAGGATGAAAACTCTTGAGAGGTTTGAGTTTGAGCATCCACCCCACACAGTCAGTCCGTAGGAGAGATGAGGGTAGATGACTCCGTAGTACGCCGTCATCAGAACCTGAGTCGGGCAGTACTCTGATAGTTTTCTCAAGACATAAATTCCTGAGGAAAGTTTTGAGCAAACATGGTCTACATGGCAATCCCACGTCAAACCTTTATCAAGATGTATTCCGAGGAATTTGTT
>JAQJVL010009801.1:0-14772 GCA_035578905.1 Stictocephala bisonia | reverse complement strand
AAAAAATTGAAAGCATTTATTATAGTACATATATAAAAGGCCGCCATCTTTTTACATTTTATATAGTATAACGGGGAAAAGATTAGGAGTGTATTTTATATAGTATAACAAGGAAAATGCCGCCATCTTGAAAAAATTTCATTTTATATAGTATGATGTGGGAATTTGGAGGGAAATTTAGGAATTTGAGGGAAATTTAGGGAGGGAATTTTCCCACCGTGGGTTGGTAATATTAATTAATTAAAAGGTAGCGCCTTCATTTTCTGTGATACTACAGAGACCTGGATCTCGCTCCCTTAGTTTATGTCTACTGTCCTAGGTTTGGTGAGAAGTTAAGTCGGCAGTGTCTACATGCAGTAATGTTGGCGGAAGTTCTACATCTGTCTGCCAGCTGTACATATGTCTGATGGGGGAATCTCCCTACTTTAGTTCTTTTTTTGTTTACACAGTTATTAGCACTTTCAATTTGGACGGTAAAAGTTACGTTTTATTTGTCTTTTAATGCTCTATCTATTTTACACAGCCATATCTTTTACGAACATGTCAGAACCGACACAACTCTTCTCTATCTTTGACTAAGGTAATTTGCTGCTATGTTTATTTTTATTTTCGAACCATCATATAAAACAACTTATTTGACTGTAGACAATTTTTAAAATACATTTTTATCATATGGTATATACTTTTTTTGTAATATTGAAATTATGAGAATGTTTATTTTTAATTTAGATTTCTGCTGTATAACAACAAATGATTGTTAGAACATTAAATTTAATATTCAGTGTAGATCATACAGCCAGATTTTACTAAATTAAAAGAGAAGATTAACATACGTCTATTTTTTATTTCATGTGTTTGATTCTAAATAAATTGTATATGATCTTAACAAACTTTGATAAAAAAGTTAACTTATTACTCTAGTTGTTTGTCCATGACAAAAGAATATGACATAAGAAAATACGTTTTGCTAAACCACAGTTAGGTATGTGATGAAATATTCAGTTTAGCAGAAAATTTACATCATCCTTTTAAATATTTTAGCTTTTTTATATATGCCTAGACTTCATATCTTCCACAAGGTTCCTTAATAATTTTTTTTTTTTTTTTTTTAATGGCTTATACATTATTATTTTCCGTATGGTTTTACTTAGCAATAAGTTAAAGCTTTTAAGGATTAAATTATGGTGAATTAAATATAGTATACTAGAAAATAATCAACTTTTGTAATGACTAAACCAATTTACAGACCTTTTGCTTTTAATAATATCTAGAAAATGGGTCTACAGAACAACGGGGAAGTGAGAACTTACATGTTTCAAGGTGGCTCTCCTGAGCTGAAGCAAGTAATCAATATTATGTCGGTAGGTTGACATCTACTCACAGATCGAGTTCGCACGGGTTCGGTCCCTACAATGTCACCAGACTGGTTTTTTACTTATTAAGTGTAAGGAGCAGTTTGTGATTTGATTTTGATTGACATTGATTTGATTTTGATTGACTTTGATTTGATTTTGATTGATATTGATCGATTTTGATGGCGGCGGCCACCTGCCGGACCCAAGCGTTATTGATTGTTTCGGAGAGTGGGGAAGCCACCTGTCGGATCTGACAGGTGAGGGCCTCGAAACCGGCAATCGTCGAGGGCCTTTTGATTTTGATTGACTTTGATTTGATTTTGATTAACCTTAATCGATTTTTAATGGGTTTTGATTTGATTTTGATTGACTTTGATTTGATTTTGATTGATTTTGATTGCGGTGGCCACCTCCAACGCTATAGGGGTGAGGGGGGGAGGGGAGAGGGGGAAGGGGGGAGGGCTGGTTATCGATTTGGCGCAGAAATCCTAAATCTTGACGGCAATATCGGCATCTTTTGACTACTATAGGCTTTACATGTTGAATGTAGACTATGTTAATTAATCTAGCGCAGCAGTGGCACGCCTGGTAGACTATGTTAATTTACGTAGCGCTTCTGCTTCAAATGCACTGGTTTAGCGTGGGTTTAGCTATTGTCGTAAAACGTTGTGTCACTTGCCCCTTGTTGTGCCAGTTTTGTGTTCAAGAGTAGTTCATTTTCTGTTCCTGCCATTTTTGAAGGAGGGGTGACTGTACTAAGTGATAGTGTTTTATGGTAAGCCATTACGGTGCACAATTATGTAGTTTTTCAGCATTCAGTGTGTTAACCTTGCCATGGACAAGTGAAAAAAGTTACAGTAATGTACTGCTGGGTCTCTCAGACTCAGAAATAAAAAACAGTAAAATATGTTTACTTGTTACAGTAGACTCCCGATTATCCACGAGTGGATTAACCACGTTGCGGATCAACCACGATCGTGAAACAAAAAATAAAAAAATTAAAGCACATAATAGTGCATGTGCAACGATGTTATTATGATAGAAATGATGATAATAATTTGATTTGTATTCAAAATTTAACTTATAATTACAGATTGATAATGATCACTAGATGATCGAATGTCTCTTAAATATGTCATATATTATACATAAAATTTGAAATTATTATCATCAATCAAATTATTATCATTTTTTCCGCTCTTCAACGTTATTTTTTACAATGAAGTTTACAAAGTACTTCGCCTGACACCAGCGAGTCACGTCAGGTGTGACAGTGGCGCGCTCTATTGTATTGAGTTCACTGTGTCTGCCACTGTGAGTCAGTTGTGTACAGTAGTCAGTGCAGTGTGGAAGTGCTTATCGACTGATTTACAACATGGATAAATTAAAAATCCATAGAGTGGGAACAAGACACAACAGCATGTGATATTATGGTGTTACGAAAAATTCGTGCAAGCATTGTAAGAAAAGAGCGCTAAAAATCAAAAATCTATAAAAGACTTCTTTCCAACCCAACAATAAAAGTGTTTGTTTTACTTTAATTAAAATGTTGTTATGTGATTCAAGTGATACTTAATTAAATATTAATATGTACTTTACTACTGTATTTTAATTGTTTTATTTTTGAACCTAAACTCATAATAAGGCCTAATTTAAGGCTCAATTTTATTTCAGAGTTGATTTTAGTCATTGCCAAGCAAATTCAGGCCATTTTTGGATTATCCACGAAGGGTCAGCCACTCATTATCGTAGATAATGGGGAGCCTACTGTATTTGAAACAACCCTTGATAAGAAATCTAAAAGGAAGTTATGTTGACAGCGTTTTTAAAGCGTATATTATATTTAATATTTTTTGAGACTTTGAGACTTGGAGTACTTACTTGGTAAGACTGAAAAATTTGTTTTCAAATTGAATGGATTTAAAATTCACACAAAGAAAATACAGTATTTAGTAAGTTTACTGACTCCTAAAATATTTCATTAGTTAAGGATTAATTTGAGTCCAATTAATCAATTAGATCAAACTTATGACGAACTCGTATGTAGTACCTTGCAATATATACTAGAACCTTGTGGTAGCACAATTTCTGAGTAACACAAATTTTCAAAACGTGTTCAAAAACCAGGCAAGTCCATAATTTGTTTTACAAATTACCTTAAATCTTCGTCCACTAAATGTGACTTTAAATGTCCAAAATGCAGTGCCTCAACAGCTGATGTCTATTTGCGACTGCAGTTTATTCCTGGACTCAATTATGGCAAGTTATTATCAAAATTGATTGAAACTCATAAAAATAAATCGTTTAATGTTTAGACGTGGCTTGTACTTATGAACAAATTAAGGATGAAACCAAAATAATCCAGAAATCAAAAGATAATGTTGGTTGTGGATTCTACTCCAAGTGGCTTGAAGTCTATCCGATGTCTCAAATATCCTCGAAGGAAACTATTGAATTTTTGGAAATTGTGTTTCAAGATTTATTTGTTTTCCCTAACACGATTGTAAGTGATAGAGCTACTGTATTCACATCATAAGAATTTCAGTCATATATAAGGCAAATTGGAGTTTCTCATAGAACAATTGCATCGTACAACCCACAGAGTAACGGTCAGGCAGAACGTTACATCCAAAAGTAACCTAATAAAGGTAGTGGAACAAGGCAGTACTCTGAATGAAAAATTACTAAAATTTCTCGTTTCTCAACGTCGAATGCCCTCAACAGTAACAGGGAAAAGCCCAGCAGAGCTGATATTTGGACGGAAAATTCGATCTTCATTGGATATAACACCAAATAGAGCGCATGAAGATAAACCAGCAATTTCAGAACATTGAAACAGAAATGAAAGATCGTGGAGGGAGTTCAAGGAAGGAGACATAGTAATGGTGAGAGATTATTCAAGGCCCGGAAAAAAAGTGTGGAGAAGAGGAGTAATGAAACAAAAAATTGTAAGGGTGATGTACTGTGTACATGTTGATCAAATGATTTGGAGACGTCATAATAATCAAATTCAAAAACTATAAATTTAATTTTCTCGAAGTCAAATCTTTTACTTTTCTTTTTACGAGGGAAGAGTTGTAATGTTTCTAAATGTTTTTTTGCAAAGTGTAACAGCTGATCTTTGTTTTGATTTTGATTTTTATGAAAAAGTAAATAGAATGTTTTGAATTAATTATGTCTGAGTTTTTTAATACTTATAAATAGAAAACTGTTTAATTGCTATAAAATGCTAGTCTTGTAAGTCACAACCGAGAGAGAGAATCTTACATAGTTGGATCTGTAAATATAAATTCCTCGTACCATATGGGCATCAGGTGATCGTATTCAGTAACCCCATTGGTGTACAAATACAGACACTCTGCTCCTCTTAGCGTTAAATGCGTGGAAGGAGTCAGTCGTTAACCCCAAGTCTCAATAGACACAATGTTATAACTCTCATACTCAAACCCGCCAGATTTTGTGGTTTTTATGGGTCCTCTCCTTTAAATCAATAGTTTGTCTCAATCTTAATTTTTTTTACTAATTTTAAATTCTATTCTAAATTTAATTTTCTTATTTTAAAGCTCCTCTAAATTTTGTGAATCTTCAAGAACTTCCTTGTGCAATACGCGTCAATATTTTGTCTCGATTTTCGCAATCATAGGACTTAAACATCCGCTTGACCGTCTGCAGAAGTGACTGTGATGGGCTAATCTCCAGCTTTGTGACACTGCTGGGACTGGTGTAGACTCTCAGCCTCACACTGAATCACGTGGTCTGTGTAGATGTGGACAATTTGGCGAGTTGATTTTTCACTTTGGACTCATTTTTGTGTGTATACATTAACTCTTGTTTCTCCACCCTATATTTTGTTAGTGAATAAAATACTAGCTGGTCTTCCAGTAAATAAATTAATTTAAAAGAAATCAATAATTTAAATTCACCTTTAAAAAATATCCCCTCATTACGACACAGATGGAACAATTCTTCTCAGCTGCTGAAAACCCCTATGCACTAAATACAACATGCAGGTCATTTTTGGTTCGGCCCAATCATAACATCATTTTGATTATTGCTAATGAGTGTGCTGGTAAAGTTTAAGATAAAGATTTTTGGTTGTAATAGTTAATAATGTATGTTACAGTTACTCATTGGCAATTTTGGACTGAGTGTGGCTCAGGCAGAGTCACAAATGGCTGTTTGGGCAATACTTGCAGCACCGCTTCTTATGTCAACAGATCTAGCCAACATTAACCCCTATTTCAAGGTTATCTTACAGAACAAACATGCCATTGCAGTTAACCAGGACTCTCTAGGAATTCAGGGAAGAAGGGTCCTCACGGTATGAAATATGATTACTTAATTTTACCACTTTTATTTTGCCTTCTTACTGAATTAAAAATTTTGGCTAAATGTTTTTGAATGCTATGGCAAAGAGAAAAAAAATACGAAAAGTGTCGATATCATTGGCTTTTCAAACTTTCTTTGGCAGTTAGTTATTTTCACTGTATTTTTATACATATATAAATTAAGTTACATTACTATAAGATTATGCTATAATGCTGAAAATATGTGTTTTAGTTCTTCAAAAGATAAATTTAAAAAAATCTTGTGATTGCAATGATCAGCTTTTGTAGGGTAACAGATCTGCCTGTTGGTCAGAGAACTAGCCATAGTATCAAAAATAATAAAAATGAAAAAGTAAATTATTTTATATTTGATTCTAAGCTACACATCTGGAATGGTTACGTGAAATTTCAAAGGATTAATTCAACTGATCCAGTTTTCAAGTTCACCATATCAGCAAAAAAGTAAAAAATACTAATAGCTTGTGGCCTTGACCGGATGGTTCTGGAATTACAGCAAGATAACGGAGTCAAGCAACATCGAGAGGGCTGTCTCTTGGATGGGTGACCATCTGAGCGATCCTGTCCTTGCACGCAATTTGCCTGACCAATCACTGGTGATGGTTTGGAAGTAGCCCTTAAGCTGTTGGTCTCCAGGTCGTTAGAGAGGACTTCTTAGCCCTAACTTTGCCTGGTAAAATAACATAATCTTTAACTTTAACTTTTTAGCTTATCAAAGATTTGATAACACTAATATATGACCATGAAAACCCGATAGAGCAGTGGTCATTTTGAAATCTTTATCTTTAAAATCAAATAACAAATTCTGTATTACACATATCTATACAGAATATGTATAATATCTGTATTGATATTAACACATACAGAAAAGTGTTAATATCAAAAAGTAGTTTTGTTATAATAGTGTCAATAGTTAGTTTATGTTATGAGATGATGTCTGCGACTGAAGGAACTCTTGGATGGTGTAAATTGTTCTTTTTACTAGCCAGGTTTGTTGGAGTGTGTTGTGTATCTTCATAATATTATAACTTATTATTTAATACAATTAATTGTAAGAAATAATCACCATGTTCTTGGTTAACATAACTCAACTCTTATATTTTTAATATTTACAATGAAATATAACATACAAAACATATGTTTATAATAATTCTCCCAAACTTAAATGTTACTTGTAAGGAGATTTTTTAAATGTATTTTACTAATCCATTTTAATAACTGGACGTCTAGCACGTTGAGAGCGACGCAGCGGCTGAGTTGTTTCACGTTGTTCCAAGCTGGTCTCACTTGTTTTTGTTGGAGTGTTGTATGGAGTATCATTACAACTGGTAGCCTGTAAATGTGGGGTCCCTATTGCAGTTAGTTGTACTGTGATCCTGGTTTGAAATAACTTCTGTTGTATTGGTGACTTTTAAATGCTGATTTGGCAAACTCGAGTTTGACTTTTCTTTGACTTCTATTTCTTCTGGAATAACTGTTGGCTGTAGTAAAGTTGCACTGTAAACATTGAACTTTGTAGGATTTATTGACAAATCAGTGTGAGGGTTTGATGTCTTGTATTGTACTTCACATTTCCTTAATTGATCTGTGTCTCTTGATGGTGAAACCTTTGTCAAGCTCAATAATATAATGCAGCCTGCCTAATTTCTCTGCTACAGTTCCATAGAGCCAAGATCCTGAAGGAGAGTAATTCCTAGCTTGTACTCTTTCTCCCACACTTAGTGAATGTGTCAGATGTGGTTGAACTGCCAAATTTCTATCAGACCTTTGTGGTCTAATAATCAAGTTTTGTTCCTACATTGCGTCCAAAAAATTGTTCAGATGGCGTTTTCCACAAGCCAAAGGAGTTGCTCAATATCTAAAAAGTAACATGTTAAGTTTATGTTGTAAGTATTCTTTTTCACCTTCCATTGATGCCAGCTTTTGTTTTATTATTTGAACATAACGTTCGGCCTGCCCGTTTTACTAGGATGGCCTGGAGCGATGAACCTTTGTTTGATACCATTTTTACAACAAAAAAATTGAACTCCGCTTAAGTAAATACAATGGCATTGTCACTTACAAGTATTTCAGGAAGTCCATTGCGCAAAAATATTTCGCTAAGCATCTCAATCGTGGAATGGGAAGTTGGTGAAGAGTTTGATATCCTGGCTTCTGGCCACTTGAACTTTGCATCTACAAGAATCATAAAATGGTGTCCTCTACGGACCTGCATAATCCATATGTAAACGCTGCCAGTTCTCCTCTGGTTGGTCCCACACATGTAGAGGAACTTTATTTGGTTTGTTCTTAATGTCACAACATGCTCAACAGCTTTTGAAAGTGTGCTCGATATCTTTGTCAACATTTTTCCAATAACAGTACCTTCGAACAAGAGCTTTCATTTTGACTATCCCAGGATGTGTAATTCAGAAAGCATTTCAAGTTGCAGTTTCAAATGTATGACCACTCGCTGTTCAGGACAAATTGCTTCTCTATAGAGATTAAACTCGGTACTGCGTTCTTTTCCAGATTCTAAATTCTTTTTATGGTTTGTTCATTTATAATGCATTCCTCATCAATGGCTCCTGGCTTATCAATAAGTGGTGATCTAGATAGGTAATCAGCATTATTATGGTCTTCAGAACGTCTGTGTACTACTGAATAATTGAACCCATTCAAAAATGTTGCATAACGAAGCAATCGTGAAGTAGTAGTGGCTTGGAGTGCTTTGTTTGGATGAAAAATTGATTGTAATGGTTTATTATCTACAATTAGTGTAAACTTTCTTCCATATAGGTACTAATTAAAATTTGTGGAAACACCAGAAAAAAGCTGCAGCCTCCCTGTCTAACTGTGAGTAACCTTGTTCAGCTGACGAAAATGATCTTGAAATGAATGCTACTGGGTTTTCTAAACCATCAATAGTATGAGACAACACACCTGATAATCCAACAGGGCTTGCATCTGTTGCTAGAGTTAGAGGAAGATCAGGGTCGAATGGAACAAGTACTCACTAGATATTTCCTGTTTCACACGATTGAAGGCATTTTCACACTTTGAATTCCATTGAAATTTGGTATTCTTTTTAAGAAGTTGATACAAAGGTTGTAGAAGTGATGATGCTTGTGGAATGAACTTTGAATAGTAAGCAGTTAAGCCGAGGAAATTCCCTAATTCATCGATATTTCTTGGACGTGGAGCATCAATAGATATCTAGATAATAATAGCTTTCATTTTTAAAAGAGATTTTTTCATGCCTTCAGCACTAATGATATGGCCTCGGTAGCCAATCTCTTTTTCAAAAAACTTACATTTTTCAATATTTAAGTGTAAATCCAGTTCCCGCATTCTCTGCAAACATTTTGTGAGCCTGTCTTTGCACTCTGTTAACGTAGTAGATCCTTGGATTATTATGTCATCAAAATATGCAGCTGTGTCTTCTAGACCATCAATAGCCTCAACTATGAACTCATTTGGTGCACTCTTGATTCCAAACGCAAGTCGATTCATTAGATATGTTCCCTTATGTGTAGATATTGTTTGTAAAACTTTACTGTTATCGTCAACCTCCAAATGTAAATATGCCTTATGAACATTAAGAGTACAATAAAACCGTCCTCCCTTCATTTTATAAAATATTTCTCCAATCTTTGGAATTGGATAGTGTGCATCAACCACTTGAGGATTTAGGGTTAATTTGTAGTCTATACATAATCTGACATTCCCATTAGCTTTGGGTACCACAACGAGTAGTGTCCCCATTCAGAATACTCCACTTTGGTGATAACTCCCTGATTTTCAAGATTAATCAGTTTATTTTCTACCTTTTCACGTAGTGCATACGGAACTGGTCTTGCTTTTGCAAACATTGGCTTTAAAGAAGCGTGTGTTTTAATGCTGCACCTGTAATTAGGAATCAACCCTATTTTATTTTGAAAAACATCTTTAAAAGACAATTTCTTTATGTTTGTTTTTCAAGGATTCCTTCTCTGAATTTGTTTGCACTGTTTGTTTCGTTAGATGAATTATCTACATTGATATTGTTAATATTTATGTTAAGGTGTCTAAGCCACGAACGGCCCAATATTGCCACAGAAGGTGTATCAACTATAAACAGCTCTTCCATGGACTTAGTTTTGTCATATTGCACTGGAACCTTTACCACTCCCAAAGGAGTGAATCTTTCACCAGTGTACGTACGAAAACGTACATCAGTTGGCTCTAAATCTATGTCTAATCCCATTTCCTTGTATTCCTTATGACTCATTATGCTTACGGGGCTACGAGAATCAACTTCAAAAAGTGTTGTCTTCTTACCAAGTTTGACTGGTACCATAAACTTAGAATAATCATTTTGGTTGAAGACTTAGAAACTTAGAATAAACTTAGTATGTACCGGGTCATTTGACCGGTACATTTTGTTTTTTTTGTCGTGGTCTGCCGGGCTGCCTGAGACCGCTCGTGCCCGGCAATTCGCTTACTTTGGTGGCTGTTGGCTC
The DNA here is from genome assembly GCA_035578905.1 of Stictocephala bisonia. NCBI lineage: Eukaryota > Metazoa > Arthropoda > Insecta > Hemiptera > Membracidae > Stictocephala > Stictocephala bisonia. The sequence goes on along the minus strand of JAQJVL010009801.1, from coordinate 4,590 downwards.
GGACTCGGTCGTTCCGTGTTCCAGCCTTTGTCTGTCAGGTTGGCCGTCTTTTGACTTTCTACGCCTAGAGGAATCAAGACATGTCCGGCTAGAGACTCAAAACTCCAGGGTCCTTGAGCAGGACGTTTCCATCCTCAGCCTGCCATCCGGGGATGGTCGACCATCTTCACTGCTAGCCTGGCCTGAGGACCATGTTGGAGCTTAGAGTCGCCCGCCACCCTCTCTACATCTTTGGGGTAGAAGTCTTCTGTCCTCAGGTCAGTGCGTTCCATTTTGTTCCCGGCGGCTGAGCTGGGGGTTTTGATGTGGATATAATTATTTATAAAAAGACAAACAAAACAAAAAAAGGAGGTGAAATATAAAAGAAGAAAACAAATGTTTGTGGAACTATTTAATGTGGCCTAGGCCTAAAACGTCACAGTGACTTATGCAACACAGCCATGGGGACTTATATGTTTTTATTAAAGGAAAAAAACTGTTAAAATACACCAAGAACTTTTGATGTTAATATTTATTGTTATTTAGTTTAATTGGTTTATTTGGTTGTTATATTTTTTTAGATTTTATATTTGTTAGGTCCCTATGGTTAAGTATGTTATTTATTTATATGTTTAGGCCTAGTGATGGTTATTTATATTTTTTCGTTAAGTGTATTTTGGGTGTCTTTAAAGTGACTTTTTACTCGAACGGTACCATGTTATATTTTTCTTTAAATTGTTTAATTTTTAAAATCTTCACCAAAAGGGGATTATGGTTCTTTTACTTAACGTCCTATTCGGAGCTGCCCAGGGATTCCGGCTTACTCCCTGGCCTCGGTGGAATCGTGGGATGTGGGCTGAATTGCCGGGTTATTTGGGGTTATCAAAAATTTTTTCTAAATTTGTCACTTTTAAATTGTTAATTAATTCCTCACGTTTTGGGGGTCTCAAGCTAGGCTACAGATAGGCCATGTAGTTGTTAATTTTGGTATTTGTAGCGTTAAGTGTTTTTGTAGCTTGTGTCATTATCTTGTTAATGTTAGTGTTTCTCGTTATTTATCTAAGTGCGAATTGATATTGGGGCCTTCTGCCAATTGATATTGTGGCCTTCTGCCATTTTTGATTGTTTAATATCTTGTTCTCTTGAAATAAATTAGTTTTGCTCAGCTGCCGAGTTTTATTTTGACCCTCCAACTGCCACCCGTGATCCCATCGCTTGACTTGTTTTGAGCCATCCCCCAGTTGGCACGCTTTCCAGCTTTGGTGGGGGGGGGATGGGTCTCAATTGGATTATGGTTCTTTTACTTAACGTCCTATTCGGAGCTGCCCAGGGATTCCGGCTTACTCCCTGGCCTCGGTGGAATCATGGGATGTGGGCTGAATTGCCGGGTTATTTGGGGTTATCAAAAATTTTTTCTAAATTTGTCACTTTTAAATTGTTAATTAATTTCTCACGTTTTGGGGGTCTCAAGCTAGGCTGCAGATAGGCCATGTAGTTGTTAATTTTGGTATTTGTAGCGTTAAGTGTTTTTGTAGCTTGTGTCATTATCTTGTTAATTTTAGTGTTTCTCGTTATTTATTTAAGTGCGAATTGGTATTGGGGCCTTCTGCCTATTGATATTGGGGCCTTCTGCCAATTAATATTGTGGCCTTCTGCCGTTTGTGGTTGTTTAATATTTTGTTTTTCTTGATAATAAATTAGTTTTTCTCAGCTGCCGAGTTTTATTTTGACCCTCCAACTGCCGCCCGGGATCCCATCGCTTGACTTGTTTTGAGCCATACCCCAGTTGGCACGCTTTCCAGCTTTGGTGGGGGGGGATGGGTCTCAAGTATGACGTTTGGTTTATATTGATTATTCTATTTATACTGTTATCCAATAGATCATCTTTGTCAAAATATTGAACCTGCTTGTTAAATTCAGTCTCTCCTATATGCAGATATTTTACATTCTGGCTAGTATGTTTGTAATCTAAATTATGTTTTTTTATCAATGTTTGGATGCCTTTGATATATGGCCTAATTGGCCACAAGAAGTGCATTTGAAAGAAGAACGATCTCTTTTACATTTCTAACAATATGATTTGTGTATCCACATCTTAAACACATTTTGTCAATTCCCAGAGCCTTAAAATTAAGATGTATATGTAACACACTTGGTGTAGACTCAGCTCTAGGTTTATTAAAAACATCGTGTTTAGAAACCTTATTTACTAAGTTCACACCAGAAGATGAAGGCATTTCTTTTTTTTCCTTGCTTGGATGCATCCAAGGCAAGAGCGATTTCGCAAGCTCGATCAAAAGTAAGGGACTTTTCCTGTAAGAGTTTTCCTTTTATATATGCATCACTTAATCCTCTGATAAACTGTGTTCTTAGAAACTGATTTGCATTTGAAGTATAACATTTCGCATTTTCACATTTAAATTGACATGTAATTGTTAACTTCCGGAGTGATGTAATAAATTCAGAAATAGACTCTCCATTTCCTTGAAATCGACATAGGAACCTATGTTGCTCAGTGTAAACATTTGGAGCTGGACATAAGTGGTGTTCCAATAGCTCTACAAGCTCTGAATATGTATGTTTTACTAGCAGGTAAAACTGGAGCTGTCAGACTAGAGAGAAGTTGATAATGTTTAGTTCCTATTGAATTGATCAGTATACATGCCTTAATCTCATCATTCTTTTTACCTGCACTCAGCTTTAGCACAAAAAAGTTTTCTAATCTTTTCTTGTAACATATAAAAGTTTCTTTTGTTAATCAAAATTTATGTTCGATAAAGATGTGTCAGTTTGATTTATTTGAGATCCATTCTTTGAAGTAACTTGTGATGTAACAGCATCAAGTTTGTTTACAAGAGCAGCTATTGCTTGAGTCAAGACTAAAAGATTCTCATCAGCCATAATAAATAATAAAATATATAGTAAACAAAACAAAAATAACAGAACAAAAAATGGAAATCTAATTTACCTCGTCGCCAAAATTGTTTTGTATCTTCATAATATTATAACTTATTATTTAATACAATTGTAAGAAATAATCACCATGTTCTTGGTTAACATAACTTAACTCTTATATTTTTAATATTTACAATGAAATATAACATCTGTACAAAACATTTGTTTATATTCTTACATATGAGACGCCGACACAACGTTGTTGGTATTTTAATAGTATTATAATAGAGTGATGTCTTGAAATTCTTGTCTGGAAGTTTTTTTTCTGCCTCATAATGTAAATCAGAATATTAGAAGGAAAACAACATATCAGCAAACGTACCTAAGAATACAAGTCCACTTAGAGTAGTAAAAAAACACAGAAACAACAATTTTTCACAAATTTTCATTAACAGCTGATTTTGAGTCTATACTCACCTGTGTTGTTCCCGTGTGTTTTAAATACTGCAAGATGTTAATGGACTTTCTTCTTGGGTAAGTTTGCTGATGTCCTATCTATCTTAATATACTGATTCCTGGCCTACTGCCCTTTAACCTAACTTTCTCCTTGGGTAAGTTTGCTGATGTCCTATCTCTCTTAATATAGTGATTCCTGGCCTACTGCCCTTTAACCTAACTTTCTTCTTGGGTAAGTTTGCTGATGTCCTATCTCTCTTAATATACTGATTCCTGGCCAGTAGATAGATTTGCCTACAAAGTCCAAGTTTGTAGGCAAGGTTTTTGAGGGGTGGGGGGGTCGGAGGACTCGGTCGGTATACGGCGGGCGTGCGGACATCGGTTGCGTAAGTGGTTTGAGTTTGGCTTGGTGTTGTAGACGTTGCGTTTAATACATCACAACAATTAGCTGGTATTTAGCAGACAAGAGGGGCTCTGTCGCTGGTGTAGTCGTTGCAAGTGGCAGTGTGCGTCTGAGTTCTGTACCACCGCGCATCGGGTTGTGGTTTTAGCAAGTGTGTGTGTGTGTGTGTGTGTGTGTGTGTGTGTGTGTGTGTGTGTGTGTGTGTGTGTGTGTGTGTGTGTGTGTGTGTGTGTGTGTGTGTGTGTGTGTGTGTGTGTGTGTGTGTGTGCGCGCGCGTGTGCGTGTGTGTGTGTGTGTGCGTGCGTGCGTGCATGCGTGCGTGCGTGCGTGCGTGCGTGCGTGTTTGTGTGTGTGTTTGTGTGTGTGTGTGTGTGTGTGTGTGTGTGTGTGTGTGTGTGTGTGTGTGTGTGTGTGTGTGTGTGTGTGTGTGTGTGTGTGTGTGTGTGTGTGTGTGTGTGTGTGTGTGTGTGTGTGTGTGTGTGTGTGTGTGTGTGTGTGTGTGTGTGTGTGTGTGTGTGTGTGTGTGTGTGTGTGTGTGTGTGTGTGTGTGTGTGTGTGTGTGTGTGTGTTCAGCAAGTAAGTAGCTGTACCCAGTGTGTAGAGTCCAACAAGTAGCTGTACTCAAGATATTGTGGTGTGTGTTGTAAATTCAGCTGCGTGACTGCGTCCAGCAAGTAGGCCCTGGGCTGTGGAAGACAGCGTGGACGAGACGTGCAAGGTCTTGCTATGTGCTGCCGCTGCTGCTACTGTATAAAACAAGATAAAGGAGGAAAACAAAAAAAAGATTTCTATAGTATTACGCATTAATTTTCGCTACAGAAGCTGTGATCAGATTTTGTACATTTCATATGTGTAAT